>PNEQ01052682.1:0-53194 GCA_003012365.1 Medauroidea extradentata | reverse complement strand
ACTTAGTTTCATTATGATGATTGGTTTTCAGAGCATGTAGGAACTAACAACATGCATATTGTGACTTTGAAATGTCATTATGGGAAAACTAGCCGAGCTAAAATTTTTGTAAGAGGATAATTTACTCCCAAGTAAAGTCTACATAACAAGCACACAAATAAAAAATAATAAAAAATTATTATATTAAATACCCTTTGAAATGCAAATAAAGGGCTCCACATACCACGCGTTTCAAATGCGTTACAGTGTGTTCGTAAATACTTTTTTTTTTACTAAACTATTCCTCGTGTGCCTACTGTACTGATGTACGAAAAGAAAACAAACTACTCACAAGACGGAATGTCATGCTCATTAAAAAACACTGCTTCTAAGCACTCCAAAACATCTGCCGTACTTCATAGAGTAGTAACCGGATGTATGTGAAATTCAGATATGAACATGTACTGAACTATACCACACACTTTCCACCGATAACATTATATCTATGGTCACCGCGTAAAATCCCGTAGTAAACACGTATCAGCGGGAATCCTCAGAGCTTGGCTCGTTGTGGCAATGTGGCATTTGATACGTGCTTCAAGGTCGCCTTATACCTCCGTCACTTCTGAGACTCTAATAACACACAGTAGGCGGCAACCTTAACATGTCGCGTCACCACTTATGATGACATTTTTCATTTTAGTACAATAAGTTAAGTGTGTGACAAATTGCCACCTTTGTCTCTTAATAGAAACATTACATTTAACGATTAGGTGCGTATTATTTGTCATAGTTGGTTCCATTAGTTATTTAGTCATTACTACATGGTGAGAGATCATTAGATCATTATCATGATACATTTTATATTATTTTAATTATTTCTTAGTTACTATTTAACATTTTGTTTTCCATTTACGTAAAGGAAGATAGCTAATTAGCGAAATATATTTTGTAAAATTTTCAAATAAGTCTTTGAAAATGTATACTCAAGAAGACATGACAAAAAATTCAGCATGATTGGTGACACGGGTGTTCCCGAGCGGAAAGTTCCAAGGACTGGTTTAAACAGTTGAGGGCGAGGTAGCTGGACATTCCTGGCCGTCATGAGCATGCACGACGCGACAATTCTCTCTTCCCAGAGCAAAAACTCTCGCAGCTCCATACAGAGGAGGAGATTCAATCCACGAGATGACGCAGTCAGAGTAGAGCAGCTGCCTCGCTGGACCTGCTTCCTGGCTGAGATCCTCTGTCCAATATCCCCACCCTCCTTATATATCTCTCCAGTCTGCTTGCTATAGTCTGTCTCACGTATGTAGTCCAGTTTTTGACAGTTATGAAGACTATCATGAGTACACATTTCAACACAAAAATATTTTTAATTTTGATGTAGGCCTACTCCAAAGTTTGATAGTCAGCTGAGTATGTTCGTGCAAAAACCACTTTCGGCAGAGGAAAACACTGCTACGTACACGGCAATAGCTGTGAAAACGAATGTAAACGCATCTGTTAGAAAAAAAATTGAATTCTTATAAGAGACAGACTATACCAGTCATCGTTCAACAATACCGACGTGACAAACTGTCACGTGTCCTCACCCGTGGAGACCTACAGCGAGAACAGATTCTCGCTAGTTTCCGAGGTTTTCAACTAGAAGAGTCGTGAAGTGAATTTTGTCATAACTCAACATTTAGGAGTTTAGCACTGGTGAGAGGTTACATGATGTATGGAGCAGCGTGGGAATGATGGGGCGGGTAAACGGGTTGTCCCCGAGAAAACCCGTCGACCAGCGGCATCATCTGGCCAGATTCCCACATGCGGAATTCCGGGGGCCGACCCCGCCCGAGGTCGAACACGATCGCCTTTGTTGGAGGTGAATAATCTACCCTACATTAGTCGTCTATTCAGCGCGGTGATCACTCAGTTTGAGGTACTTTAATACACTCGGCAGACAAATATTCGTTCTAGCGGACACTACATAATACTTTATTGTTTTTTGTGTCGTTTTTCTGGGTACGACAATTTTCCTTTCTGGAGTTGTATATGTGTTGTTTGTTGACATAAGCTATTAATAGCTTTTCTTTTTGTATTTTATTGCGATGTTTCCTGCAACACTACATTCACTCGCAATGGCGAAGGTAAAAAAAAAACTGTCAGTTTTATGATAAATCTCTTCACCAACTCGCCGTCTAGCGAGTGTCACTTGTTTACTCTAGCGTCTGTTGGGCTTCTGTATATTTGTGTGTTCTGTGCCCGTGCTGTGTTACGAGCAGGCACTAGACACTGGATAGATAACCGCAACGCTTATTTCAATTTCCGGTTCGTTATTGTTACATTGCCTGGTACAGTGCCGGCACAACAATAACTTATATGTACAGCGAGATACATATTGGCCATAGTGTCGTTACTGCATAATTCCTCGATTATGAATTAAGAGGAAGAGGAAGAGGTCTTGACACTGCCTATGCTCTCCAGGAAGAGAAAGTGACTCCTTCATGTCGCCGAGCGCTAGAAGTCATTTACTGGAATATTTGCCTTGTTTACATCTGGTAGCGTTACAATTATTACAATTATTTATATAAAATTACGTTAACATGGTCGGCTGGTATTGTATATATGTTTCGTATCCATAAATGTATTGGCATGTGTGTGTGGAACTGTTTATATTAGTCGTCTGGAAAAGAAAGTATTGTGTATCGTTGTTTTGTAAACACATTCGAACCAATCTATTCTTTCCTGCCGTACAAAATTTTAGAATCGTTACAATGTGTGTCTACATGCAAAATATTGAAAAACTAAATTGTATGGTTGAAAAATATGTTCCAATACAAAATTCCATATACATTATTTTCATTGTTTTTTCTGTAATACATGTAATTCTGATAACGACTACACACTTCAAGCTGTGAAATATTGCTAAGCCAAAGGCAAAACAAGACTAATCTTCCATTAAAAGACTACGACAAAAAATGTGTCACATGTTATTCTTCAGTGTCAGGACCTTATACCTTCTATACCGTGTGTTAGGGGAACATGAGGATTGGTGCAGCCCTTCACACACGGACCCTCACAACCGGACACGCCTCCCCCATCCCCCTCTCCGCAATACCTGACTGGCCCACCTGTCCGCACACTTAGGACTACCAGAGCGCCTTTGTTCGTCGCCAGAGTGGACCTTACAAGCCGGAATAAAAAAATATCCAATTCTCCGGCACTGAAAATAAAAATAAAAACCTCTCGTTGCAGGTTCATTCCCCTGGTGTCGACGTTGCTATCCGGGTTCAAGTCCCTGTACGACACGACACCGGTGTGCGAGCCCTCGCACTGGAAAATTAATCTGCGCTCGCTGTCATAGTTTTATTTTGTCGCCAGGAACAAAGCTTGGCAGACATATGACGTGTGCTCAGTATGTCTGGAACACACGCGTCATTACAACATGATCACGTGTCCTGCAGTCGTGCACATCAACAATGTTCACAGCATCATGTTTATAAATACCCAGTTTCTTCAACTCTGTGCAACCATAAACCAGTTGATCGAGACAAAACTCGTATTAAGGGCACCGCCATCACACACTTCAAATGCGTCGCTGTGTGCTCGTATACGAAATCATACCACGTGTGACAATTGTGCCAACGTACTAAAAGTGAGTGAGTGAGATATTTTGGTCAGCGTTAAACATCGAGCTCTTCAACGCTGGTGAGCAGTGACATGAGGTGAGTATGGAGCAGCTCCGGAATGAAGGGGCATAGGGAAACGGGAGATTCCCGAGAAAACCCGCCGACCAACAGCAGCGTCCGACACGATTCTCACACGCGAAAATCCAGGGGCCGACCTCGCAGGTAATCAGACCCGGACTGCCTTGGTGAGAGGCGAAAGGTCTGACCACTCGGCCACCGCGGCCCCACCATCAAGCAGAGCTGCTGATGAACGTAAGGCGTTCAAACAAAGTGGTGCAAAAACCCAAAGTCTTAGCTCTAACAGTAGAGTACCGTGTGCCTGTAAGGCATTCTACTCGCGATATGTTCTTATTTTTCTCTGGTGAGTAAGACACGGCTTATTATTTTACTATCGATACATATTTATTTCATTGTTTTTAATTTAGCGTATGGCTTGACACATGGTAATGAGCACTGCACAGCGCGCGCATAGTATAAAAAATAGACGAACAAGACACAAATGTGTATAAATATAGGATTTTAATACACGGGTAAACATAAAACCACTTTGTATAAAATAAGTCTGTACTGAACACAAATGGACATCTAGGTTTCTAATATAATCAGAGTACTCTGGTAGAGCGCAGAGGAAGTCACTAGGTTGCCAGTACATGTTTGAGCCTGCGCTATAGGGTGATATGTCAGAAAGTGAAAAATATTTTAAAATGCAATAGGTAACGTCTTTGTTTCTTTTTTCTGCTCGATGTAAAGACAATGTAAGAATAAATGTGTTCCAGTTTGTAACGTATGTGATCCTATTCCATTCATTCGATTCGGGGGGAAACTTTGGAGAATTATGTGCGCGAGTGAGCGAAGGTTACTGCAAAATAAAATTTGGGTTGTAAGAGGTGGTAAACGGGAAGAGGGGCAGTAACGGGACACCCAAAAAAAAATTAATAAAAGAAAAAACTTTGCTGAGATGTGCATGTGCCCGTGAAGATGGGGACGGGAAGGACAGAGGCAATACGCGGTACTAAAAAAAATTAGTGGAACAATTTTATTTTTTTAATGTTTTTGAAATGGCAGTTAATGATACCTTAATATCATTTAGCATTATTTGTGACTTTGCAAAACCTTTTTATTTGATTCAGTCATGTTATCGCAGTGAATTGAAAGCGCCGCGGACGATGTGGCAGGTTGAATGTAGTATGTAACAACTTCTGGCAGAGCTTCTTCATTCTTGACGAGGAAGTTGTTTCTAAGAACCACAAGTGTCTGATGTCTCAAGTGAAAGAGCGAGAACAAGTCTAGCTTTCTGCATGTGCACGCCCGTCTACGGTTTTTTTTCTTCACGCTTGCCTATCAACCGGATTCTTGTCCAAGGCGAAAAAAAATGTAGTGTGCCAGGTTTTCTCTTCAACTTGCACGCCATACTCAAGTGTGAGTGTAGTCAAGTTGAAGGACTGACGCGCTTCCAGATACCGCAGTGTGTGTCCCGAGGAGGTTGTTGCTCTCCATAGATAAGCTGTGTTTGTGTCAGAGAGGCAGGAGCAGTAAGGTTGCCACCACGGCCGTAGAAGAACAGGTCTGGACACTCGCCTGGATGTTTGACCCCCTTGTTGTTTGGCTGTAGTTCACCAAGTTACCGAGAATATTGTGTTTTATTGGTGCTAATGTTACGGCGGTCGGACTAAACTCCGCCCACTTCCTTTCCGCTAAGATAAACAATTTATCAAAACGTATTTTTTTTATCCATTTATGAAATAATTTCTTCGCTTACAATTTTAAGAAAAGGCTCCAGCAATCTTTATTTACTTTACAAATTCAACAATAGAAAAACGTGGATGGCATTTGAGTCCGACCGCACGAATTACAGCGCCAAAAAGTACGACATTCTCGGTAACTTGACGAACTACAGCCAAACAACAAGGGGGTCATACATTGTTAGATAGGCGAGTGTCCAGACCAGTTCTTCTACGACCGTGGCTGCCACCAGCTGACGTATGTAATATATTATCGCCTCTCCGTGCAAGCCACTCAGCTGCCGTGCAGTGCTTTACTGTTATCATTTATGCTATGGGTATCTAAGCGGTGACCACATTATTTTATTTGTGGACAGCATAGTTCAAAGTCTGACGCTTGTTTCTGTAGTTGTGTTTTCTTAATCCGGTTGTTATTTTTCCAAATACGGCAAGTCTTTAAACGCCATTTTTAGCCATTTTGAGAGGGCCGTAAATTATGTTTCTAATAAAAGTGCCAAATTTTCAAAACTATAACGACATAGTTTCAAGTGTGTGTTCTTTTCGTAGATATACAAATATAATGAGTAGAGACATGCAAAATTCGCGTTATTTTCTGACAGCTGACTAGACTCCAAGTGACTATAGGCTTGTTCGACGTCTCCCGCTGGCCGATATTGTCGTGACTTGCCGCGGAGAATGCTTACACGGTAGAGAGGTCAATCTCCGTAAACACGTAGCACACGTAAATGACAACACATAAAAGTTTCTGGCCAATTAAATCACAGATTATGCTCTGTTATGTATAGGAAAGTGAAGTTTAGTCTGCTACAAAATGATAACGCGAATTTTGCATGTCTCTAATAATGAGCGTTAAATGGTTTCGTAAAAAAAATTGTCGTAAGACCCTGTGACATATTTGAAGTGCAGGCAGTCAGGCCCCTGGCCCCTTTAAGGCGTTCACGGGGTAAAATTTCATAATTTTTTATTTGCACGACATAACGTTCATTTTATGACGGCACTTGTGGCTACATTTTCTTCTTGTAAATTTTTTCTCGATCTTTTATTTTTCCCATAGTGGAATGTCAAAGTCAGAATCAACAAGTAACGGGAACACAGGAATAACAATAACCAAGTGACTAACGCGCACGCAATTATTTACACTGAAATAAGACATTATGGGTCATATGGTGATGTATTTAAAACAAAAACTCAACGAAGTAATTGTGTATTTTTTAAAAATTGGCGAAAACGAAGTAAACTGTAATCATTTTAATTTTTTTAATTACTACGGAATTAAATTTTGTGTATTTAAGGCTTTTAGCATATTCCCCATAATATATAATATCAGTGTAAATTATTATATTCGTGTAAGTCACTTGATTTTTGTTTACTATGTTCCCGTAACTCGTAAATTTTGACTTTGTCACGTCCTGGTGGGAAGACTACGAGAACTTAACTATTTTCTCAAGCGTTAAATATAGTCACAAGTAACATCTATTTAAAACGAACTCTATGACGTACAAATACAAAATTGTGAATGTTTACCACATGAACACTCTTAATACGTCTGGCTACCCAGGTCGTACAGTGCTGTGCAGATCTCAGGCCGTTACCAGGTTGTTATAACTCTGTTCAACTCGCGAGTGAAATGTACTCGTGGATGTCATTCAAAGACCGTTACTCGTGTGTGAACACATTCCAGGTTCTCCATTACACATTACAGCATATTTTCCAGCAGCCGAAAATGGCGAATATGGGTGTTTTTGCGCGTCCTTTTTATAGCAATGAAAATTTTGGCGCAGTTAACAACTTTAATATTACGTCTTAAAATGATAGTGTCAGCACTGAATGTCTGCTAGAGGCTAGTTGTATGTGAGAAGACTGCGCGCCAGTTAGTGACTTGTACCTAGAGGCTGTGTGAGGCGAGATACGCGTGCTGTGCCGTCCTTATAGCTTCCACTCTTCTAGACCTCTAAGGTGCGCAAAATACGTGTACCCAGGCGGTCACCTTAAGTAGAATTCTAAAGACAGAAATTTTCTCATAGTAAATTAAAATGCTATATTGAAGATATATATCGTATACAGATGCGTTTTGTGTAAGTCGTGAGTTGTCCCAGATAGACTCAAATTACCCTAGTGAAGTCTACTTGTGTCTACTAAGTGACCGAAGTTATCACGATAGGCATTTCGATAAACTCCTTGTTAATCCTGCTGGAGAACTGAGTAAGCCGGTGTTGGCTGAACTCATTACTCAAAATGGCGGGGGAAAACGTAAACTAAGATGGTTATTAAACTATCGGAACTAGATGCATGAAATAAATATTATTAGCTTGGAGGATAACTCTGGTGTTTGAGCTTGAAGATTACATTTTATTTTAACTTTTAGGGAACGAATATGTGTCATAATTATTCAGCAGTGCTCAATAAATTGTATTTTTATTTTGTAGATTGTCTTAGAACACACAATAACATAAAAAGTATGCTACCGTTGTCCCAATTAGTAAAACATTAAACAAACATGTAGAATATATAGGCCTGCTTATTTTGAAAACTCACAATATTAAATCCCAGAATTGATCTTAGGCATAGTGGTTAACCTCTGGTGATTGACGATATGTTGCCACGTTACGTAACAAACATACCTAACTTAGTCAGTTCATTTTCTAGTTGAGTCAAGATGGAGCGTGTTGATGTATGTGCTGAGCTAGAGTCGGGGAAACATAGTTGGTTCACTGACCTGTGTACAGGCTAGCCTCCAAGTGTATATGTTTACTGAACTCACTGGTTGCTCTCTGACACAGTCATACCACGTGATTGGGCCTGACTAGTCACTTATTTACCATTGTCACAGAGCTATCCAAGATGTGTCCAGTAAGGTAAGAGTCAATAGTAAATGTGACACGAACTTACGGTCGTAGTGAGTCCTAGCTTGTGCCCAAAACAAAACTCGAATTATTCGGGTCGGCAGTGATAGCTGATATAAAAAGTTAACGTGGAAATATTTTTTCTAACTTCAGTAGACATTTGCCTGTTTTATAAAAAGTTTAGGAGTGCTAACATGGATGTCTGGGAAACAATTCTACCATACCTACTTTCTTAGCGCTCCTATATGCACGTTTGACAAATTTACAAACTACATTTTAGAGTGTAGTGTGATTGGCTCAGTCAAATGTGAGACGTCACTTCTCAGAGACACTCAGCCAATAAAAGGCACTGAAAAAAACTGGGCCAAAATTCTTTTCATGTCAAGTCCACGGCCCTACTTGACAACTCCTTAGCCAATAATAAGCCACATAATGTAGGACCAATAATGTGACATAACTGTGCCAGCGAGCAGCCAATGAACAGCTTCTGTCTACTAGAGTACACATATGTTCTTGGAGGCTATCCTACACGTCAGCATTATTCCTGTCTCTACCAATGATTTTCTCTGCAAGTGCCTAATGCAGTTGGTGCATTCTATGCAGAATGCATATAACCCACCGGCCGCCTCAAAGTGTGTCCCTTGAACCCTTGTTGCTCTGTCGCCATACACCGTGACCATTTTGAAATGTTTTTTCTTCGAGTAATATTTCCGGACGGCTGGCTGGTAGGCACGAAGTCGACGAGAAGTAATTAGTCGGTTGGAAATTAGATGATGTGCCAGTTTGCGAAACAAGCTCGTGACCTCATGCTGTGTATTCCTCCCCCTCCCCCTCCCCCTTGGAGTTGTCCTCCACTCCTACATGTGACCTCGTCCTTGGTCGGCAGGACGTCGCCCTGGCCTGCGTTGCAACCACGTCTTAGGCGCCGTACATAACTAGATTGTAAATAAACTTCCTAGAACATTTAGCGAGTAATTAACCTAAGCGCAGTATGGGGCACTTATACATCCTCTGTTTCGTATAAGTTTGGTACAATTTGACTGATACTTAGGAGTAATTCGCGAGTTCAATGACCTGCATACAATGTCCTATACATACTCAAGCCCCGTATATTCGTTCATTGTCTGTTGTCTGAATGAGTAGCAGGTAATAGACAAATTGTAGGGCCTCAGTATACACAGGATAATGGATTCTAGCATGTTTCCCGTTGAACTGGCTAAATATTCCTAAGTCTACTCACGGGCAATAATTTTTTATATTTTGCGATTTGTGGCACAATGCAAGACTTTTTCAGTTCTGAAATGAATCGGAAATGTCAATTTCACCATTTATACTACAATGTTTGTCTTGAATTGTGATACAAATCACAAAATATTAACAATTATTGCTAATATGTAGCTTTCAAATTTTACCAAACTTATATGTTAACAGAGTATACCATAATTCCTCCTTGTATGTATGCAAACTTTTAGAGTTGTTACAATACAAGTCTGGCAACTTTGAATCTTTTCTAAAAAAAAAAAAAAGTTTAGGCATACTGCCGTGGATGTCTGGGAAGCAATTCTACCATACCTACATTCTTAGCTCTCTTATACGCACGTGTGGCAAGTTACAAACTATTTATTAGAGAGTAGACTGTGGCCGTGTTCGATTTAAATGTAACGTGGCCTTGATAGCTTGCCTTTGAGCCCTTCATGCAGTAGGCTGCATTTTGTGAATTCGGATCTAGGGCTGGAGAAGGGTAAGTGGCTCGTCCTCGTAGCTGTAGGGGACATTCTAGGGTGTATATGAGTCCTTGCTGTGAATTCGAACAGCGGCATGTGTGACGTCACTTCCAAGCTGCACTTTTCAAGGACTTGAAGCGTGGTAAAGGCCCTTAGGCGGCTGAATCGAACACGACGTGTGTTTGTGTTAGACTCAAAATAGATGGCGAGCTAAGGGTACACTCAAAAAATAGTTTGTAAATATACCAGGTGTGCATATAGGAGCGCTAAGAAAGTAGGTATAGTAGAATAGTTTCCCAGACATCCGTTGAAGCATTACTAAACTTTTATAAAACAGTCAAATGTATACTGAAGTTACCAGACTTGTATTGTAACAAGTGTAAAGTTAGTATATTTACAAGACGGAAGTATGGTAACTGTATAAGATTGCGTCTGGGATAATAACTTCCTAAACATCCAAGGAAGATTTTTTACAGTGGCAGCTGAAGTTCGTATGAATTGCATAGAGATACAGACTAAATTGCAATACTGGCGAGAAATTACGCGGTGTCTCATTCGGTATGGAAGAACTTGGCCGCTCATTGGCTGCCCGTGTATGTTTGACTCCTGCACGTCAACGGCATATTTCCTATTGGCCTGGCTGTTGGATAGCAGGGTAGTTGCCTTACGCTGATTGGTGGTAGACTTCTCCGCCATGTTGCTGGCCAGCGACGCCATTTTGCTGGCGTGTGTGACTGAGTCTGCCGTACTACCGGTTATTACACTTCTGTATTCATAAATATTCTGTGATAGGGACATGCGAAGTTCTCATTTGGCGACAGACCTACTCGATCTCTATTTGCTATTTTCGGGTTTATCAGTCTTTGTGCGATATTATTTAGTATTTGATTGCTTTGTAAGCGATTTGTCATTCTACTGAAGAATGTCTAACAATTGTCTTAACATTTTTTCTGCTACTATCCACGACATTGTAGGCCAGTGGAAAACGCCTAGGAAATGAACAACAACCTGCAATCTTGTCTGATTTCAGAAAATATCGTGAAATGTGCAGGTCTTTATTAATGCAGTGCCATCTCCACACACAAGACACTCAACTGGCACGCAGTACTATATTTTTTATATCCCAGATCACGGTCGTAGAAGAACAGGTCTGGACACTCGCCTGGATATTTGACCCCCTTGTTGTTTGGCTGTAGTTCACCAAGTTACCGAGAATATTGTGTTTTATTGGCGCTGATGTTACGGCGGTCGGACTAAACTCCGCCCACTTCCTTTCCGGTAAGATAAACAATTTATCAAAACGTACTTTCTTATCAATTTATGAAATACTTTCTTCGTTCACAAATTTAAGAAAAGGCTCCAGCAATCTTTATTTACTTTATACATTTAACAATGGGAAAAAGTGGACGGAGTTTGAGTCCGACCGCCCGGAAAACAGCGCCGAAAAGTACGACATTCTCGGTAACTTGACGAACTACAGCCAAACAACAAGGGGTTCAAGCAAAGTACATTGTTAGATAGGCGAGTGTCCAGACCTGTTCTTCTACGACCGTGTCCCAGATACAGCAATGTGAAAATCCATTTTTTTTTTTTTTTTTTTTCACTTTGAGAGACTTCAAAACCATGCATGGGCGTTTTCGTTTCGTACATGTACAAAGATAATACAGTTTACGATGGGGCCTCACTCCGCTTGTTCAGTTTCAAGTTTACAAATTGTTAAAAATAATAATAATAAATAAAAATCACAGCGCTTTAACAATATGCAATTTGTCTTCTATATTACTCGTCAAGTTTTACCCATGCATTACCTTGACTGCGTTATTAATACTGGTCAGACATTATGGGTTTATGAGTTTATAGCAAGGTAATGTATTTAACTAGAGCGTGACAATGATATGTTTTATAGAAGTGTTAGTAAACAACATAAAAGAAAAAAAAAAATTTAAGTTCGACTTCTAATGGTCAACCTTAAGGGCATGGGCCCGAGTTTCTCGGATTTCGTGAGAAATATTTTTTTAAAACCCATACGAGAGCTGATTTCGTAAAATTGCTTCGTAACTTTGTTGCAAATTGGTTTTACTACGTAATGTAGTTTTTCGAGACAAACTATGTATGAAGATTTTAGCTAATATTTCAGTTAAAAGGAAATTTCGTTATTTAACTAATTAGCTACTATTTTGCTGCCTTCTGTCTCGACAAAATTAGGGCACGTAGTTAAAACCAGTCGTAGCGAAGTTACGGAGCGATTTTACGATATCGGTTCCCGTTTATGTTTTAAAAAATAATTATCGTCAAACATGAAGAAACTCGGGCTCACGCCCTTAAGTAGCTTAGTCGAAAATATCAACAGCGGAAGCAGTATTCTTCAAAAATTGTGTCGAACATCATAATCAGATTATTCTTAGACGACGCGATGCTGAGTGAGGGAGAGACATCGAGGTCTTCAGCGCTGGTGAGGGGTGACATGAGGTGAGTATGGAGCGGCGCCGGAATGAAGGGGCGTGGGAAGCAGGAGATCCCCGAGAAAACCCGTCGTCCAACGGCATCGTCCGGCACGATTCCCAAATGCGAAAGTTCGAGGGTGGATCCCGCAGGGAATCGAACCCGGATCGCCTTAGCGCAAGGCTAATAATCTGACCGTTTGGCCATCGCGTGCCCTGCGATTCTGAGACATACAGCTTTGTTTCTACGCAGGAGAATACTGTGCATTAGAGTGGATGTGCACGCAAGTACTGTCAATGTAAGCTACATTCTGCACTGAGAATATTCACTGAATGCATAAAGCCAACGGTCATCCACTGGTTCAAAGTTCTTAGTCACAAACGTATTCAGTCTCTACGTCTTGTGAACGCCCTGATGTGAGAGTACAAGAATATTCAAAGGAACACCTATTCACCAGGATATTCGTGACCTCTAACAACATTGCCTTGAAACCAGGAATTCCCAGTTGTAAGAGTTCATCAACTGCTAAGTGAAAGACACATCTGTGGACGAATGAATCCTAGTCGAGTAACACAAGGGACTCGGTAATCTCGACGTAAGAGGGCGACACTCAAAAATTATCAGAACACACAGTGTGTACAGTTATGAGTGCGTGCACGTGTGTGTAGCATAGAGCCACTTATTTTTGGTGAAAATAATGTCGTACCAACTTCTTTCAATGTCTCATACGCGCATCGGTAGCTCTGCTTCATGGTCACGTCTCTCGTTTGACTGCACCAATCAGAATAGAGTTATTGTGACACATATGTCAGTGGTTAGTCAGTAGAACCTCAATTAAGAGTCAGTGGACCTGGCACATAAGCCGTGTTGTAGCTTGGTACGGAAAGTATTTTTGCTTGTGTAACTATTACAAATGTTTCCAATGTGTTTATATACGATAATAATACACACTTCAAACTATGATTTTAAAAATGCCGTCCGCTAATTAAAACCATGATTTCCAAGCTCCTCAAAAGAGCTGAAAATGATTTTTTTTCACGTTGTTGAAGCTGAGAGAATATCAACCGTAATCGAGTAACGAAATCATAGAAACTTGCATTGAACTTTACCGCATACTTTCCACAAATAAAATAACAGGGTCATCACTTGAAGTCCCGTTGGAAAACACTTTCTACGAAAACACTGCACGCTATACTCCATCCATTCTAAGGCTGCAGCTAATTCATGCAAGTGAATGACAATACAATTTTTGTACAGCATACGTTTCTTTTGAAATATTGGGTAAAATATAAGGTAACTGTATTAGGCACACTCACAATACGAGGAATTAAAATAAAATAAAAATGCTTTGATTTATTTCGTTAGCAATTATTATTTCTGCTGCAACCTTAGACTGGATAGAGTATAGTTTAGTACTCCGCGCCTAGATGCGATGAGGTGTTTGACGGACGTCTTATATAAGACTTGTCGCCTTCCTTATTCCGTGCCTTCAGCATAAACAAATGGCGTCCACTAACTCTTCAAACATGCAGTCACTGACCCTGAAGCAGAATTGCATAAAGTGCACACAAGACGTAGAAACTACCGGTCGCTACTATTGGATAATCTAATAATCTATCGTGGTGAGTGCGTATATAGGCCTAGGACTGTGAAATATAGACAACTTCTAAGTGCATCCGAGAAATTAGCGTCCTTCTTACTACATTGGCAAGGTACTTTTTTTTTTGCGGCAGACCGCAAAGTTGTTAATCAACGGAAGATGTCAGATGAACATACAACAACTAACAGTTCAGTCTGCTGCCAAGAAATAATTAGAGGAACGCAGGTCCGTACTGATTGGCTATGCGCATGGTGTAACATCCCCTATTGGTCTTATCGTCTTCTGGTGTGTTATTGCTCTGCTTATTATAAAATCTGTATATTTTTTAAGTCCTGAGGCCAGCTACGACTGAAAGTAGAACCGTCAATTGAACACGCATACATATATAATTTTTTTTAAGTGTTACACATTTCGGGGAATGTTCTTGGAAGGCTTTTAATCTCTAGGATTTCAGATTATTAATGAGGTTTTTTTCCACAATATGTTAAGGAATGACATACAGTTTTGTAACTAAAAATTGCAATTTCCCGAGCTATGTCAAAGAAACTTGGTTGAACATGACTCGTATATTTGGTGAGCCAGAATGTACATTCAACCAGTGCCAGAAACTTATTAACTCTCAATTACCCTGTGGTACGAGCACTCAGTACGTGTTAAAGAGAGATGCGGCACTTTTTTCCCACCGGAGAATATAAATGTTAGCAGCTGTAATTTGCAGGTGCGGACACACGGCAGGAGTAAACAAATCCTGAAAGGAAGTGATGAACTAAGAAGAAGAACAAGGATCTCTGGATGTGGTCGACGTATGGTTCTCGGAAATCTGGAGATCACAACAAGCCCCGCCAGACGCAAACAAATTAGGCGTTTCGCTGCGTAACGTCGGCTCTTTAGGGCTTCGTGATTGGGCGAGCTGGTCCATTAGTGCTCAGAGGTTCGGAGACCTCCAGCCGCACCATTTACGTCTGCACCAATCAGCGGCGTTCGTCGCCAAGTTCCTCGGTTGCTGAGTATATCTCAGTGTTGTTTCCAGCAGATGTTCTCACACTGAAAGTAAAGTATTGTTGTAACTATACCATAATTCTGTTAAAATAGGGACAACACTCCAGTACGGTTGTTGGTACAATATTAATTGCCCCTGCAACATTGTGTTCTGTAGAAGTAACAATATGTTATGTAAAAATAAAAATATCTTTTTCCCCTTCTACAAAATATACTGTTACTTTTACAGTGCATATCGTAGGGACAGTCCAGATAGTCATAGCCGTCTTTGCTAGAAGGGCGCGGCCTTAGACCTGGCAACCCTGCACACAAGGGTCAGTGTAACACTTCTTTCAACTCTCCCAAGGCAATGGCTGTACCTGATTCGTTACACTGCCCGGCATACCGGCGAATCAAGGGAAGCCACTGTCGTTGGCGAGGCAAAAGAAGTGTTAAAATGACCCTTCCTGGCAGTGTTGCCAAATCTAAGGCCACGGCCTCCTTCTAAAGACGGCTATGAGATAGTACCTACAACTATACTGGACTGTTATACCTATTTAACAGTATTATTGTACCCCAACAATACTTTTCTTTAAGTGCATTCACACAGTGAGTAGTCACAGAATACTTACTAATACAGAAGTGAAATAGGCGGTAGGCGGGTAAACTCAATCACACTCCAGCAAAATGGCCAGCAACAAGGAAAAACGTCTACTGCCAACCAATCAGCGTAAGACAGCTGCTCAGATAGCCTGCAGCCAGGCCAATAGCAAACATGCAGTAACATGTAGGAGCCAAACAAACATAGGGCTGGTATCAACAACCTCGGGTAGCCAATAAGCGGCCTAGTTCGCACGTATTAAACGAGCCGCCACGTCATTTCACGTCTGTAATACTATCTAGTATGTGGAGTAACTGTGTATCTATACAGCGTGTTAAAAATCAATTAAATATGTTTTCGTATTTTAAAAAAAATCTTAATTTTTTTCCTTTCTATATCGATTTTTAAAATACAAAAATATCTTGTAATGTATTTTAAAACGTGTCTAGCAGTAGTCTGTGTCATTTAGTTTAGTGTGAATTTTTTATTTCAATTATTTCCTTTGGTTTTTGCAACTTTTAAGAACTAGTTTTGACTTTGAAGTACCATTTTGGCAAAACTTTTTTTTTCGTAAAAGGGAAATGTTCTTTCAAGTAACGCCTACAAAAATAAACTAATTCATACAAACATAAAGTTATGTAATTTCTGCACTTGGACACACTTGAACACACTTGGACACACTTGGACACACTTGAACACACTTGAACACACTTGGACACACTTGAACACACTTGAACACACTTAGACACACTTGAACACACTTGAATACACTTGGAAACACTTGGAAACACTTGGACACACTTGAACACACTTGAACACACTTGAACACACTTGAACACACTTGAAAACAATTGAAAACACTTGGACACACTTGAACACACTTGAACACACTTGAACACACTTGGAAACAATTGAAAACACTTTGACACACTTGGACGCACTTGAACACACTTGAACACACTTGAACACACTTGAACACACTTGGAAACACTTGGACACACTTGAACAGATAATATGGAGTTTACCATCCGGAGTAGAATCAACCCCCGTAAAGCCGTTGTCGCTTGTTGGCTTCTCTGTCTTCAGCGCACAGAACAGTTCCAAGCAGGTGTCGGGTTATACAAAGTGATAGAAAAGAGGGGAGGGTGGGAGGTAACATGTAGTAACAAATGAGCAGCGTAATTGCCGACATCTTTCACATAGTCTTCTAGAGCGGAGGCGCGTCAGTCGCTAAAGAGTCGTCGGCGGCGAGTTAGGCAGACTGATGAGACGAGCTCTAGCGTAGTAATAAAACAAGTTTCCTCGAGGAGAAGTCTCTAGTGGGTCTCTACTTGCCATGGATAATGCACGCCGATTATTCACTGGTACATAGAGACTGGAGTTTCTAGAGAAAATAATTCCAATTGCTTTCATTCCCTTTTGTGCACGTCTGCAGCTGCTTCGTGGTAGTGATAGGATGTTTTAACTGTCACATGTCTTCAGCAAGTCTGGCAAATATACGTATAGTGTCACCAGTGGCGGGTCGAGTGTTGTTGTCAGGGAGGGCACACGTTGCTGAGAACTGTACACTCGTGTGAACGCACCGCCGTATACCAATAAACATGAACTATATACTGGCTACTTATTGCGTTGTGAGCAGTCAGTAATAAGCGGCACCTACATACCAGCTGTAGCGTCAACTACCACACAACCATATACAGTTCTCTGCAACTTCTGCCCTCCCTGACAACAACCCTAGAGCCGCTACTGGTGAGACGCAAATTTGATGGAGCTCAAAGGGTGCCACAAACTGCGTATGAAGTAGACCTACAGTATCAACTCTACACTGAGAAAAAAGTATTTTTGTAGCTACCAATCTTTTTTTAAACTGAAGGACAGCAATACAGCTCTGCTGTTGTGACTGTTTCGATTGTTCCTACAAATATTTGTTCTGTAGAAGCAACAGTAAGTTCAGTAGAAGACAGAAACTATTTCCTACTTCTTCTCGACAAACGGTTGTAGGAACAATCCAGTTAGAGAAATACTGCAAGTGTTGGCGAATAGTTTATTTGTACCACTATGTTTCAACGAGCACTCCGCCGCTCTGTTTCGTGGTCAATGATAGGATGTTTTCCACACTAAGCGTCTTGTAGTTCTACCCGCCAATCACTGATGTGTTATGTCACAGTTTCGTCAGAATGCGGCAATAAGAATTTTGTTATTCGAAATCTCAGTCAAGTGCGAGATATTTCAAACATCGGTAAGAAGGTTGTTAAAGTGATGGAGGGTAAGTTATGGTGCATGATCCCGTATCTTACTCTGGAGCTGCTGTTCCAAGTCTGACAAACTATTATCTCTCTGCATGCCCTTTTCTGGTTTCTGTGTGTGTTCCTACACCACCTTCCATCTTGTCCTGTCCCAGCAGGTGGAGTTTACTACCGATACTGCGCATATAACTTGATTTATCGCTCGATAAATAAACTGTATCGAGAAGCACAGCGCCGGTTACTGCGATCCTAGATATGTGAGATCTGCGAGAAGTTTGCGCGGTGGATCGCTAACCTCTCATACCAAGACGTTCATCCAGGCAGGCGAGACTTATGCCAGCAGCTGAGAGTCTCTATAAAACAACTATGTATGATTTATGTCGAAGGAAGAACAAAACACTGCTAACCGTCTTTCACGCTGCGAGAGCCTCTTATATCGCGCGTTCTAAACGCTATTCAGTTTTTAGATTTTTGATTTAAAACAAGTAACAACCAACAATTTAGATGTCAGTTACTTAAGGATTACTTGCCCGTTCATGCTTGTTTTCAGGAAACAGCGAAATTTAAAATGATTGGTATTCATTAAGGTTCCTGTCTACCTGCGCTTGAAACGCATTGCCGAGAATTACAAGTAATTATACTTGGAAGAAACATCTCGACGCGCATTATGTTTGTACATCTACATATGAAAAGAAAACACATATTAAACAACGTTTCTATCAGTTTATCAAATTACGATCGCTTATTGGAAACCCGATTTTCAAGACTTTCAAAATGGCTAAAAACAGCTTTTTTAAACTGCCGTGTTCAGGAAAATTCCAACCGGATTAGAAAACTACATTAATAGAAATAAGCGCTGGAATTTGAACAATAAGTATCGCAAATATAATAATATGTTCACCGCTTAAAGTCCCATAGTAAAATGAATAATAGTAAAGCTTAGCGCGCCAGTCGCTGGGTTTTGTGTGTAGAGGCGATATTGTATTACATAGGCCGACCAACGTCACTCTTAACACTCCGTCGGCTTTCTGCCTCACATACACCAACACAGCCTGCCTAGAGAAGAACCTCAATGGGAAAATATACAACTGCAGCAAAATGGTTGTATGTTTACCAACCTATTGATTGTAAATTACAGGTATACAGTATCACTAAAATAATTTCTCCCGTGTTCCCAAACAGACTGCTAGTGTGACACGACGTTGTTTTCTATTTTGCTAATAAAACGTCACTACACTCATTCTTTTAAATAATACAAATGGTTTGGAACACTTAAAATTATCCGTGACGTGATTCTTTGATTAACTGGATAAGTCTGAGACTAATGGCAGCAAAATTTCGTGAATTAATTTTGCGATCATACTAGATTTATCGTATTTTCAATTAGATCATAGTCAAGCAGAAATGCACCGGAAAACAATTAACTGATAGCAAACCTACTAGATGACAAATGATTCGCTTACATGGAATCAGTAAACACAAGCAAAATCCGAGATATTATTTTGTAACAGTAAACTGAAACACACTTGTTTTCCTCGAAATGGCTGAAATTCAACCCCGAAATCAGTAAAAATATGCTCGTCTGGAAATTTGAAAGAGTTATGTAGAATTTGGTTGTGCAGGATGAAATAATCAGTACAGATTCGGAAACATCACACGTTCTCCGTATGACTAGAAGTTGGTCTGTTGGACAAGTCCCTTGTCATTACATATTCTTGTTTTGATTACTATAGGACAATTAATATCAACCAATTGAACGTGTTTCTATTTAAAAAATCTGCACTTTCTTGATCCACCTTAAGTTAATTTGATGTCAAATATGTTTACGATTCAGTTGTGTGTATATAATCCATTTACCCTACTAATGTAATTATTTCTCCTAGGTTTCTTATAATCTGAGAGAAATTCGAGACCATCGGAGATTACATTAATATAGAGATCTTACATCCATCCTAGATTTACGTATGTTGTGTTGAGAGGCTCACATGCATAACTAAATTTAACGAAGGTAATCACACCATAAAAATATTAATTTATTGCTCCTCATTATAAGCTTTTAAGTAACTGCTTCGATAGTGGTAAACAAATATGAGGTATTATACGAGCAAAGATTGTTTGTATTGTTCACATTCATACAGTTTAGTTTCGGTCGCCAATCATTTAGCAATATTATTGGTAGAGCCATGTTTTTGTATCAAAAATATTATTGAACAGTTTTAATGGCTCAAGTGTACATAGCTCAGCTTCATGGTCAGTGATTGGCTGTTTTAACTCTCACTTGTCCTACTGTTATACAGGCAAATCACAGACGTATGATGTCACAAAAACCTTAGCCCTACTCTGGTTAATGCATTCAGATGAGAAACATGTCTGAGTAAAAGACACGCTGCCAATATCGATGAATCAGAGCTGCCGATGTCCACGTAAGTCATTAAAACCAACAGTGGAAAAATGTTTTCGCTTTGAATATTGTAAATCAATTTTTTTCTTACATCTGAGAGTGACGGAATGTGTGCATATTTACAAAATAAACGCCAAACATTAGATTGTCGAACTACGTCGTGTCGAACATACTTGGTGCTCGTAAAGAAAAAGTTCAGAAGAGGAAAGTAATCCAGCCTATTTCAACCACCCGAGTCTATAATCACACTCGATAAATTTTGAACATCGTCTCTCTTGTGAGACCCGATTTTTTTTTTATTTCGTGCATATCTCAGGAGTACTAAACGCTCAACAATTTCGGCCGAGGGAAATCAGTCGATCGGTCCGAGGGCTATTTTCACTTTCAAATGCTGTCACGCCTGTCTTTTGTTCGAGGGGGGCCCGCATTGTGTCGTATAGGCGCCGACGCCCAGGGAACGAGCGAGCCTGCTATCTCGTGGATCGCCTTTCACCCTGGACTGGCGGGCATTTCCCGTGGCGTGACACTAGCGCAGGTCTGCTGGTAGCCGGAGCCATTGCTGCGAGAGTTTTTACATTGGCCGCCCACCCTGGCCAGTCACGGCCAGCCATCACGCTGGCCACGCCTACCCATGCCCCTCCCACTAGGCCCGCACATCAGAGCCACAGAATATTTAGGATTACAGAAGTGAAATAGCCAATAGAACAGCGAACTCAGTAAGATGTAATGTCTATATTTAGACCCCTGTAATGCGGTGAATCCCCGGAGTTTGGCCAGAGTATATAAACCCCGAATCAACAGATTAGTGGGAGTTTGCTATTGGTCGTGCTAGAGGAAGGTGCTATGCTCGTGGAGAGAAGCTGGTGAAGACATCTTGGTGATGTCAGAGTTTACTGTGAGGTTACAGGCACATGCCTTCGGAGCAGTATTTGGCGGAACAAGAGGACTGCTGCTGCTGGTCGACGGACAATAAGGAGATGCGCGACGGGAGTCGAACCGAAGACCTCGAAAGTGAAGACGGTGATGCACTCGGGGTGCTGCGCAGCACATGGTGCGCCATCTTCTGATGGAATGACTGGAACTGATCTGCTGTTGTACGCCCTCCGTCTAAGACGCTCTGTTCGTGTATGGTAGTTCACATCTCCGGGCAGGTTTACTGACATTTAGGAACAGTCAAAGTAACTGTGTTCTTGATGTAACATAACCATTCAGTGTCAGTGTTCAAACGATCTTGGAACCGAGGTGATGCATTATTTTCTGTTTTATGTGAGTACACTATCCAAAGCTGTTCACACGAAAACATCCAGAACTGTCAGAAACTAAGAATTCCTACGTGAGACTGACTGTACGTGAAAATTGATTGCAAGAGCAGTTTTGTAGCTGTGTTAAAATGGCCGCTCATTAGGTTGACCTCTGACTGCCATTGTTATACCTGAACCTTTTATTAATTACGCTATTTAAAGAGTTGCGGCTTTAAAAAGAGTCATGCTGCAGTCTAAGATGTTGAGAGCCTAATTAATCTAAGTGTTCTTTGATTGATTGCGGTGATTAGAGGAAAGTTCAAAGGTAACAACTAATTAATTTGTATTTTCTAGATTCATTCACACATTCGTATCATAAATACGAGAAATACGAGTTATATATATATATATATATATATATATATATATATATATATATTTAAGGTACTGGACGAATAAATATATCCCGTATATACAAAAGATAAATATTTCCAGATTGCTGAAAATTTGAAAGGAGTAAAATATACTTAACAACTTTTTCAACATCTCTCAATAAGGTATTACAGTTTACCACCGATTCTATTTAAAAAAAAATAGCATTATTAATGCGTAACAATCAGACACATATTTTTACTTAGCCCTCGATATTGATTAAATACTGGACATTTGGACAAGTCTGTGTTTCTTTTTACTTCATAAGTTTTACAGGCTTATACGTTACATGATTTTATTTTGCTATACAAATCAAGAATGTAAGATAGGGTAAAACATATTTCAATAACCATCTCAAAATATGTTATAACACTCGATAATATGTCGTGACGCGGACTGTTACAAATACACCGAACAAACACTCCAGTGTTGCTTTTTATTTTACCAGGACAGGTTAACAATAGTTCGGATGTGTTGCCAAGAAATAATTATCTCTTAAAAAATTCTCAAGAGCTTTAATTTTGATTATCAAAAAACAACGCTTTGTGACTAAATCGTTTAGTTTATCAAACTCTTTGGTGGTTTACTGTCAGGGGCGAAGTAAATTGCAAGAAATCATGAAAAAAAAAACTTCCACTATTTTGTAACTGAGTTCATCATTTTGGGTGAGAGGATGGTATCTATTCCATGTTTCATTGGAGCTGCTATGCGCCAATAATGACATGATTATGGACATTACTTCACAATATATTTCGCCTGCTCTGAAGTTGGCTTTGCAGCTCTTGATGGTAACAGAACCTCGTGTTGAAACCAGAAAAGTGGATTTAACTTGGAAATATGACGGCAATGCGTTACGTGGTTACTTCCAAGGTTTCAGTGAACATTTTTCATTATTAAACTTGATAAAAATAAAATGACGAAATCGCAGGACACTGCGAGTCAAAAACAGAAATTACAAAGTACAGAAAATATTAGGGGACCTAATAGAGAAGATTGAACATAGATAAGGGAAAAATGAAGATACTTTTTTTTAATCAATCTACAAAGACAACGTGTAAGATGTCGTAAAACAACGCAATCCAATAAATTGTATCTCATTTAATTTGTGCAGCGACTGTAGGTTCGGTTATTCTAGGGTATTGCAGACTACTTACGACTAAATTTGGCGAAACATGAATCTGACTGTGTTAAGCGTGTTGCATAACCGACAGCCCGGGCGGCGGCATGAATGAGGAATTACATCTTAAATGACATTAAATTTGTTTCGGTACCTGACAAACTTTCATATATGCTACCAAACACTTTTATTCACCTCGGTGAGACCCACATTGCTGTGCAATCTTTCAGGCTGTTTTACAATACCCTATAAGCTGTGAGCAAATAAGTATTTTCGTTATAAAAACAACTCGAAAACACCTAGGCCCTAATCATTTTTCTTTCATATGTTAATACTGTAGCAATATATTTTCCTCGTGTAGATGCAGAAAATCGTTTCAGTAAAAAATCGATACCTCGAAGTGTGAAAGAGCCCCGCGGAATAAGCATAATTGAACATTAAGGGCGTCCAAGTGGAGAAATATTTTGTTAGTTTTGTAGCCATTACTTGGGAGTACAGCTTCCAAAAAAAAAAAAAATACTTTGCCAGTTTTCCCGTAACGGCATTTCAGAGTCAAAATGTGCATATTTACCTTCATGCATACCCAAAAACCTACCAACACAATGAAATTAATTAATTTACATTCAACTACATGTCACAGGTAACGGCATGTAGTGAATAAAAACTTATGAAAAACTTTTTGTATTTAAAGTAATGGGTAAAATGAACTAACAAAATACAAATTTCTGAATTAGAAAATAAATATAAAAATGTATTGCAATGTGTTTTATGTACTTGAAGTCGTAACCAGTGACATGTATTTTCAATGTGAGATGTTTAGTTTCACTATGTTATTTTTTTTAAATTTTATTTTATTTTATTTATTTATTTTTTTTTTTTCGCGGTGGTCATGAAGTAAGAACACGTATATTTTGACTTTGAAATTACGTTATGGGAAAACTGGTAGAGATAATATTTTTTTTTGTAAGAAGAATACGTACTCCGACGTAACGTCTACAGAACTAACACTACACGTATTGACATAAAGTTAACATTTTTTCCATTTGAACTTCCTTAAAATCCGTATCTCTCTTCTCATCAGGGTTCCGAGGATCCCTTTACTAGAATTCACTTACTTGAATACACTCCTGAAAAACTGAAACATGTTTGGTGGCGTTTTACATATATCTTCTGGAATGTAAATATTTGCTTAGTGAAATAAGTTTCCGTTTATTTAATAAGATAATGGTGAAGTCTGATATGAGCAGAACTTGGTCCCTGGATGACAACCAATAAATAACTCTCGCTGAAAAGTGTAATGATAGCTTCCAGTGGAAAGTAGCAGCGGACATAAATCTTGACGGATAGTTATCAAGCAGCTATCATGAAAACTGTATTTAAAATACAGACATTCCCTCGTAATGAGTACTCTTAGGACGGTTGTTTCGTCTTGTTTCGACCATGTAAAGAGGGTTGCCTACCTCGCAGTTATGCCATGCTGCAGAGGTTACAAAACCACACATATTTTCGTAACTATTATAATAAATATTCACAAAGTTCTCATCTACGAAAGAGAACATATTTCAAGGAAGAATTATCTTGTACTTTCATAACAGTACTTACAGGCTCAACGGAATGATGATTTATAAATTTGAAAAATAAATTATTTTCGAGGCTTACCAAATTGCTAAAATCGTCACATTTCCGTAGTAAGCACTAATAAAAAGTGGTGTGGCAACGCTGCATCGGAGTCCTACTGCCGGTCGCTCATTGGTAGCCCTAGTCAGTGTAGACGTGTACACGTCACTACAGCTGCAGCTATACACGTTACAGAGACTATGGTGGCCAAGAAGTGGCAAGCAGCAGGCCCCCGATGCAGTGTTGCCACGTTCAAGACTCCGGCCGTCCAATAAAGACGGCCATGGTCATAGATTTAAGTTCTGAATAAATAATATCTTACGCGGGGAGGGTATCAAATTCCAGATAAAGATTTACTACTGGGCTGAAGGATCACTACATGTGACTACCCATAAGTTTATCTTGTAACGTAGCATTTGAAGAACAATCTCTAACATTTAATTCCGGCGAAAGAGATCACTATTAACAAATGGAACGCTCAGGGTATATGTTTGCTCGTTGGCTAATTTCATTATCTTGGTTTGCTGTTTTATAGAATTTCCATACTTACTTAAAACACTTTGTATTTAAAATTATATTTATAGCGTATATGTATCTACCACACACTTGTATGTTACTGATAATGTTGCTTGAACAGTGTTCTTAACTCCGTGTACACGCAGACAACAGAGACGGAACCAACCAGATTTCAACTGAGGCGTGGTTCGCTATTTTTTCCTTCCTCGGGCGATGATAATCCATCCTGCGTGTGTTGCTGCGCGGATGGTAATTTCCTCACAGGAAGGTGTAGGGTGGGGGGAGGACTCAAGGTCACGTGGTATATGTGGCTGGCATGACCAGTCTGCCCTTGAATGCCAGACAACAGGTCTCCAGTACACAGTGTTCTTGTGAACTTCTCTTATAACACACCCTGATGTAGATGAAACACTGCGCACTATACGAAGGAACGGTAACAATTCTGGGGTTGATTTAATTCCAAGCTACAATCTATGCACCAAGCAGTTGTTAAACTCTTGCTTCGCAATGACCTCGATTCCATCCCCGGCAACGGCCATCTTGATTTCGGTTTTATAGAGTTTTCCGAAATCACTCCTTCCGCCTTTCTACCCGTGTTCCTCTTCCAAGGTCATGTGTGGTCGAGGACTTGTTAAATCAGATATAAATATTAATGAATTAATAAATATATACTCTACGACTGCAAATGGAAAACAGTTAATTAGTATAGACACGGTTTTGTCGCGAAAATAGTTTGGCGCTGTTTTCTTTCGATGCCTTACGTGCGTATCCGGCAGGTCTGTTTCCTGTTCAATGCATAATGTCTAGAGGTGAAGGTATACCGAGACAATATTTTGTACCAACATACCCTTGAAAACACTGTAGCTTCTTGCGACATGTATGATTGGGTGATATACGTCTGACACAACATAGCTGTCTGCATCAATAATAAGTATCAAATATTGCAATAGAGGGGTTCTCATTGGTGTAGTCAAATAGGGCAACATCTCTACGTACAAGTGAAAGCCAGTCATCTTTTCACAAGCTGAACGTGCGTTGAAACCCAGCAAACAGTCGTGTTGTCCCGCGATAAACCGTCATCTCTAATTGTGTATTTACTAAGGCACGCCTCGCGTTTGACTGCACCAATCAAAGTATAGATACTGCAACACCATACGTCTCTGACTTTCCAGTAGGGAGTGAGAGGTTTTGGTGATGGAGCAGCGCAGGAATGAAGGGGCGGGGGAAACGGGAGATCTCCGTGTAAACCCGTCGGCCAACGGCATCGTCCAGTACGGTTACCACATGCAGAAGTCCGTGGACCGACCACGCTGTGAGTCAAACCAGGATCGCCTTGGTGGGAGGCAAACTGTCTGACCACTCGGCCACAGAGTTTCCAGAACAACAAGGCAAGTGTGAACTGGACGGCATTAAGCAGAGAGGAACCAACCAACATTTCAATGAAACTGAAATATCCAAGGTCAACATTTTATGTGCGCATCCTAACTTGTGTATACCGTTTTTGGGCTGTTATATTTCGTAGAATATTGTGATTTATTTCTCGTTCTTTTTCTAAGACATTCTCTGGATCTTCTCCTACGTGGCTGATTATCTCTAAATATATTACTTTGTGGGTTGGTTACGTTCTGCTTAATGCCGACCAATTGGAACATACAATCACTGACCGTGGAGCAGGGCTAAATATGTGCATGTATGTAGAGTCCTAAAATATTCGCGTTTTATTTTAGGTTCAAGCAAGAATTCCAGCAGCTATAGGTCTACATCACGTTCACTGTTGGCCGCAGATTTACTTCACACTTCATGGAAGCAGCTGAGCCAATAACAAAACTGTAACTGAACACAGGCCCATTTGACTGTGTCAGCGTAGAGTTAATGAACAGCTGCTATCACACTCAGTACACATACATTCTTGGAGGCTAGCCTACAGCTCAGTGAACCGGAGAATTTTCCCGGCCTCTACACATGTGGTATTGAAACCAATTAGAGCAATAATCTTTTCTTCGCCACAATGACTGCCCGAATGTGCGTCATTTGACCGCACCGAACAGCAAACCATGAAGACTACCAGACATGCAGGTGTAGTTGACCCTGCCAGGTGGGGCATGCTCTGGGGTCTTCGCCCCCGGAGAGATACACATCTGCTACGAGATAAAACAAACCACTGTGGAGTCCAGCCCGTCTCGGCGCCTGTCTTCAGGCAGACTAATTCTTCAGTGACACAAATCACTGACGCATATCTCTTGTAAACTGCGAATCGCCCTGGCCGCTGACCAATTATTTAGCTCGGGACGTGAGGTATTATTCTCATTTCAATTACAATGGAGCGGCGACTCTTATCTGTGCTGATAGGGATCTCGTGCGGGCCTAACAGATGTCGAGGCCCCGCCTTGTGCGTGACAGCAGTCATAAACATGTGCTTGTTACTGTGCACACTCTGCCCTCGGCGCAGTTCAACCAACCACGTGCTCCCTCGTCCTATCTCCCGGCAGCATGATTTATCCTGGCACACTGCCTCTCTGGCCGCCAGCTCAACAACCATAATTATCTGCTTCATTCAGATCGTAATTAAACACTTAAGCCACGGACGAGTCTTAATCTTGCCATCCCAGTGTCATGCCTGGAGACAGTAGAAGATCTTGATAGTCCTTAGTACCAGCATGTTCTCTAGAACAGAGTATGATTGGACGGCTATCATCCGCAGGGAATGTACACTTTCGAGGGTAAATTTCCGTACAAAGTAGTGTTCAAACATATGTTCATTTAAATTTATTTCGATAAAGGTTCGAGGCCTATCCAACACGAATAAGAAACCTACAATGAATCAAAGAACGAATCCCGTACTAACCGGTCTTGGGTGAGACTGATTACTAGGATCCTACAAACTTCTCGTAATTATTTGTTGACAGACTAGACTGCACTGGCTTGTACATACTACAAGCGTGATTACATTGACAACGAGATTGTAAGTGATGTCAGTTACATGAATGACCAATTTACACGAGGTTGGCCACTCGACCATGGAATTGTTAATTATTGGACAGATGCATTCTCCACGGTAGACAACCACATTACTGACCAAAGAGTACGGCCCTTAAAAATTCGCGTTTAATTTTAGGCACAAGTAAGATTTCAAATAAATGTAAGTTTGTGTCACTTTCCCAATTGACCCTTGAATTCTTGAATTATTGGACACCTTCTGGAAAGCGCTGGGATAACAATACAAAATCTGCTAAACGAAGCTCCGATCCTGTAGTATAGCTGTGTCAGCGAACTGCCAATGAGAAGCTTCTGTCTGCTTGAGTATACATATATTCTTGGAGACTAGCCGAGAGGTCAGTCAACTAGCGAACTTTTCCGTCTCTATAAGTGGGGGAAGCCACATAAGTGTGCAGCCAATTGGAGTCCAGTGCAAATAATATAACGAATTTTACATGTTTGCACTGATAACTCCCTGGAGCAGCAGCCAATGTTCAAACTGCAGAGGCAAGAGTGCACACAAGACCATGGATTCCAGCTTGCAGGTCATTGAACTCCGTAGTTATGTGACTTCAGTTGTTTCGCAGACGTCCAATAGTGGCGCATATCAGAGCCATCATTGGCCCAGTCAAAAGAGAATACGCCAACTGCAATGGACGTGGATTAAATCATCTACATATTAGATTCCATTGTTTGTGCTTTTCTTTTTAGAATCATCAACAGTGTGTGCATTGCCTGATGCCGTAGCAAGGAGTCAGTTTTAAACCAGACCTGGTCGGGCGTGATTCGGTTCTCGTTTAGAAGCAGATTTGCCATTGGCTCAAAGTGCTCCGGGGTAAGTGTAGTGTACGTAATGTAATGTAGACGTAATGTACATGATTTTGGATTCTAGTTTGTACTAGAATGAATTTGCGGATTTATTTTGGTCACTACTTGTTTCTAGAGACGAACAAAATTGACGTTACAACGAGGCCACTGTTCATTGACTTATCCTCATCCAAACAAGCTCCTTAATGTTGTTAGCTCCGGGCCTCTGTACCTTTGTCTGCCTGCGTTACAGGACAGTGTGTATTTTTCAGTTGCTCTTACGTCATTGGTTAAAATCATCCTTCAAGGCTTTCCTCACCAACAGCCGGCCAACAGGAAAAGTCAGATACCAACACAGTCACTTGGAGTCAAATATTTTGTCTGATACTAACACAAAATTTGCAGATCACTACTTGTAACGAAATAAATCTATGTACATGGACATGTTACATTGGATTCAAGTAGTCCACATGCCTCGCAACGAATCAATGCCTCTAAGAATGGCCGTTGTCAAACATATCCTGCCAGCTATTCTCGCTCACAGGGTGTTGTGCACAAACCAGAGGACTTTTGTACAGTTATTTATATACGTATTATTTCATAAAAAGAGCGAAGTTAAGACGTACGTGTCTTGTCTTGCACTTAACCACCGAAGGAAATAAAAAACCAGTAAATTAACAATTAATAATACATAAAATAATTCATGGATCCTTAAAGGACATGAAGGCAAAATAAATACAAACACGACAAGCAGATAAATTATACCACATTTTTAGATTAAACTTATGTATATTTCTTCGGAATTGCCGAAGATAAGACGCTAAAATTGAATGGCGACAAATGAACACTTGGAAAACATGTAACTATAACTTATTAGTAGAGCCACGATTTTATAGCGAAAAGATTTTTGCAGCATTTGGTTTCGATGCGTCATGTGCACACCTGCAGCTCTGCTACATCGTCTGTGGTTGGATGATTCTACTCTCACTGGCCTTGGCAAATTATAGACGTACAGACTCACAATAATCTTATTCTGATTGGTGCAGTCAAATGAGAAACGTGTCTGAACACAGACACGCTGCCAATAACCTTGAAACAGAACTGCCGATGTGCACGAGACACACTGAAACAAAATGGGGCAAAAATCTTTTCGCGGCAAAATCGTGGCACTACTTATTAGTAGTTATTACAGTCATATCAGAAAAACTAATTGTTACACTCTTAACAATGATGTACAGTACAAAGCATAAAGAGATAAACACAAGAGAAACTAATGCCGGTAACTTCACTTTACACTTATTCACACACACAATATGAGAAACAAACATGATCACATCGAACTAAATTGAAATTGTATTTTGTTGTACAGATAATGACCGAGTGTTCAGAAACCTGTACCAATACCCCAGCTGTAGAAAAGTCCAATACGCTCATATCGTAAGAAGTTATTCATGCAATATAACAGTCTTTAAGGGGACTCCCTACCTCTGCTTGAAATACGTTGCAGCGAGTAGCGAGTATTCACTTTTTGACTAAACTACTTAACGTGCATCAGAATGGTCTGCCCACGAACAGAGCACTTGTATGAATGATGTTATAAGCTTAAATATTCGGCACGCGTATTTTAAATATGATTTTCTAGCCTCCCAAAATAACTAAAATCGGCTTTCTCAAACTGCTGTGTCTGGGAATATAACAACCAGGATCGAGAAACGCATGAATATATGCACAGTTTGGATTTTAAACTATACTTCCCACAAGTAAAATAGTATATTCACTGCTTAAAGTGACATAGGAAAATTAATACTAGCAAAGCTCTGCGCTGCAGTTAAGAAGCTTGCATGTAGAGACGAAACAGCGTTGCATACGCCGGCCGGCGGCGACCTTGAGCTTCATCGATGTTGTGTCTTTACACAAACTAACACAGTCTATATTGTGAGCAGCCTTAGAATTGTTCAGTTCAGCGCCTGGAGCCAGTGCGATGCGAGCATAATTGTTGTACTGGTTGCATAACACGCAGTGTTTAAACGCAGCGTCGAGCGCCTAGTTGTATGCAAGCTACCATGCAATGAGCGATGACAACTCATAGATTCACAGACGCTGTCAAGTAAGTGAGTTACACATCTCATCGACACAGTAACTTCGTTAATGGCGCGGCCTGCCTCATGCTGCAAACGCATTGTAATGTACAGGGCATTATTTCTTTTCACGGAACTATTTCACATGCGCACTCTTGTACCAATGCACGAATACGAAAAACACCACAGACAAGGACGTATTGTAATTGTTAAGACACCGTCATCATTGAAATACTGAATTAAAGCCTTCTAATACAGCTAAATATGGCCTTTTCAGACTGACCTACTTAAATAGTGCTAACTGAAAGTTTGCGAAACTCAGAACATGCAGTGCACATTAGCACATACTCTTCACCAATAAGAGTATATAGTCACTACTTGAAGTACCGTAGCAGTAATGAAACGGCGGGAATATTGCACGCTAGTTGAGCGCTTGGCTCATTGAGGTGATGTAGTATTTGACGCGCGCTTTAAGGTCACCCTTATATCTCCGGCACTTCTGAGCTTGCAACGCGCAGCTAGGCGGCATACTTAAGGTCACGGGTCCCTATTTGTACTACTTTAGTAAGTTTTATTTTTTAAATCCTGAAAGGGAGCAGATATCGCAAAAACCGTTACATATAAATATTTGAACTTGTTTGTACTATTTAAAAAAATTTTATTTAAACATAAGTTTTTATAGTTTCGGCTAATTATTTACAATAAGAAAATTTTCTTTATTCGATAACTACACAAAATTATAAAAACTTACGTTTTGCCAAAAATTAGGCCACACACAGTAGTACAAACAATTTCCAACATTTCTATGTAACAGTTTTGCGACATCTGCTCGCTGTCAGGATTTAAACAACTAAACTTGCAAAAACAACATAAATAGGAATCCGAGGCCTAATGCGCTCTTGTTTCTACTTTTTGTTAGAGATATTAATTAGTTACGCTTCAACGAGAGCAGATATAAAAAATCTGCCTGTCAGTTTGGTTTGAAATCATCTTCTCCAAGTTAGCTGACTTTTTCAAGGCAGTAAATGCTACGGTTTTAACTAATTATTTAATTAATGAAATTCTGTTTAGTTGACTGTTTAGTTTAAACCGTATAATTTCTTGTCTTGAAAAGTTAGCTGTAACGGCAAAACTATTTTAAACAAAATTGCCAGACAGATTTTGATATCTGCTCTCGTTTAAGTTTAAAAAAATAGCTATCTCAAATCCAGTAGAAACTAAAGAACATGGTCGTAAAGACAGTTTCCAGACTTGCACGCTGCAACTTTGAACGTGATTATAAACTGGGGAAAGTGAAAAGATGGTGGTGAATATCGATGTCGTTGACCAGGCCTGCATGTTCCAGGATTGTGGCAGAGAAGTATCCAACTACAATGTCAGATCTTTCTCTCTCCTCAAATGTCGCCGTTACAACTGTAGGGAATACCCAAGACGGTGTTCTAGAAAGACTTGACGAATTCTCACGCCCTGAGTGGACACCGTTTGTCCGCCGCCTTTCTCATTTGTCGCTCGTCATTGTGTGTGTATTGCCATCTCTTCCCCGTACTTCTCTATTTGCAGCACCCTCTCCCCTTCTTTCCTGTCCCTCCCCAAGAGTGTCTGTGTGGTGCGAGGAGCAGAGGATGCCCATGTCGCCAGCCAGAGCTACTTCCAGTTCCGGAGAGTTATCTCTATAATTAATCCACTAAGAATTATAATTGACTCCACGACTTCAAGCTTAGACAGGAAAAGCCCTTTATTAAAATACTAGCTCGTACCCACCACTTCTTCAGCTGGCTTTTCAATTTATATTATATATTTCTGAAAAAAAAAAAACTGTTTTTTAAAGTGCTGAACTGTGCAAAATAGTATTGAGGGGCATCAATCACAGATTTAAAAACATTTTTAAAAAGAAAATTCTTTCACAAACTTTTGTGTGCACCATTTTCACCCTCTGCCCGGTTTTGCACCTGATATTATCTTGTGCCAGATGACATCAGTATGATGGTGTTGGTCGTACGAGCAGAAGGCAATATACCTTGTATCGAGACTATATATATACATTTATAAAGTTTGTGTGCCACGATGGAAGATTCCAAGGTGCCTTGTGTGTCTTCCGGGATGTCTTATGTTTCTGTGCTAGGCTTAGCTGATTTTATGGAAGGTTTGGAAATTGGTTGTGTGTAATATTCTATGCTAGATTGGCTAAAAGGTGGACATTTTAACAACAAGAATGATGAGAATTTTAGTAATGCACTTTTTGTGAAGACATTTGTTATTTATGTTAACTTTATTTTGAAGATAAAAATTGTAAGAATTGTATAAACGATGAAAGAATAATTCAAAATTTACAATAATCATATATTTATAAACATAATTTACGTATAAACTTATTAATCAAAGTCGAATTATTATTTCCTTTCCTTCGTTATTTTCTAAACACAATTAGTAGAGAGAAAGGTTTTTGGTGGAAATAATTTTACATGAAATTGTTTTAAAGGGGGAGTTCCCGCCAAATTTGAAGGGTTTTTAATAATATTTATATTTGTACACGATATGGTTTGTACAGTGGCATGATAAAGGCCAAACTTGCATAAAAAGGTTAAATACACGAAACGAAAACCAACTGACTTACAGAAATGAAATAATTCGCACAGAATAACAGTGTCAAGAACTACGGTAAGAAGTATGTAAACGTCCTCAGTGACATTTTAAGTATTTTTTTTTTTTTTTTAATATTTAAAATATCCAATTTTTTGTTTCAAATTCAACAATTTTTTAGAGATATAAAATGTATTCAAATGTGACTGTCATACATATAATGATGTAGCCCGTGACACTGCTATTCTGTGTGAATTTTTTCATTTCTGTAAGTCCTTTAGTTTTCTTTTTTGTATTAACCCGTTCTATGAAAATTTTGGGTTTTGACCTGCCACTATACATAAAGTATGAAAGCTAGAATATTTTCATTACTGTAAAAATAGTCTCAATATATATCTATTAAACAAACCATATCTCGTACAAGTAAAAAATTTATCAAAACTATTAAAATTTTGCAGGGAGTCCCCCCTTAATGTCTTTCGTGCATACCTGCAGCTGAGATTCTTGGCCAGTAACTGTATGTTTATAACTCTCATCATCTTGAGGTTCTATTGGATAAGGTCACTTGTACGACCTCGTCACTTCACCGAACTTTTTTCCCTACTCTTCCCCTTACTCCCCCTACTCCGAACCACTCTGCACACCTCTTCTGAAAATGTTCTGTCAACTGCCGAGGTCGTAGAACTGACATAGCCGCGGTTCTACTCGCAAGTCACAGACATGTTGTGTCCCAGTAACATAGTTCCGATTGTCACATTCAAATAAGTGACATTTTCTACTCAAAGACAATAGCATCAAAGCTGCAGGCGTGTTCACAAGACACTGAAACAAGTTGCCACAAAATCATTTTCTCAAAAAATAAGTGACTCTAATAATTAAATGGGTGAAGTTAAAAAGGTAAAGATTCCACTACGGTCAATCTTTAAAAAAATTGGAAAAGCGGTTTTGCAGTAAACTGTACGTTGAATGGAATAACTTACAATGTAACATTTATTGTTAGGATTAAAGAAATGAAACTTTGCCTAAATAACAATATATAATGTTTTATGTCACCATACCTACACTATACTAATCACACATTTACAATTTACCTGTTGCGAATACACAAACTATGGACTACATAAATAAAATTATCATTACTGCAGACACACTAGCGGTGAATAGCTAATCATGGCATTGCGCTTAGATTAAGAAGAAAATGATTTTTTTTTTTTTTTTTTACAAATCACTTCAAAATACAAAGTTTTACAGCCGTGCAAGGTATTATGAAATCTTTTAATTCTTTATGGCAATATGAAGCTACGTATAATGTACAACTTGGCTATCTCAATTCATTTTCGGTAAAATGTAGAATGTTTACCTTATTCTTCTCACGTATTCAATTAGTTCTGAAATATTTATAAGCAACTTGTTTAAAACAAGTGTTGCAGTGCAATATGCTGCCTAAACTGATATTGTAATGAATATATATCTGCTGAAACAAATGTTTAACAATGACATTGTGTTAGTTATCTACTAATACTTGGATTTTTTTATAATGTTATATTTTCTGATAAATACATTCTTTATAAAATGTGTAAACTTATTTTAGTGTGCATGATTTTTTGAGTCAATGCTATACATATAGCTTGGACTTTCCACTGAGAATGTATTATTTTACCTCTGGTATGCGTTGCTTGCGAAGCTGTCAGTATGCTATGCTGTAACATTCTATCATTGGCTTAAACCGCTGAAGGCCGCCTCGTGTAAGTTTTGGCACGATAAAGACAACATTATATATGCACACGTATTTGAAATGTGAGAGGTCGCCGAATAATAACCCGTAGTTGGCAGGACTGTAGTTGTAACCATTATTCATCAGTGTGTTCCAGAGAACCTGCCGTATCTCTCTACTTCTCTTTATCTCTCTCTCATCTCTCTGTATCTCCGGCAGAGCAGTTGGTTATACTTTACATCAGGTTCGTTACACATCTCGTTAGATCTTCGATCCTGATCGAAAAAAACAATAACAGCACATTTTGCTCGAATTGCAGAGTTGTCTATTTCATCTTGTCAGTAAATGAGATTGAATAATGCATATAAATCGTCCAGTGCACTGAAAGAATAATTTTGTACGAAGTCTTCTCTGCAAAATTATTTTGTAGTAACCACAAAATTAATTTTTGGCGGCCACAATATTTTAGGGGCGTCAGCAAAATGTTTTGTAGTGACCACTAAATTAATTTTGCGGGGTAAATGCCCACAAATTTTTTTGTTATTGCCACAAAACATTTTTTCCATCTATATAGAAATGAAAATAAATTAGTTTTTCTATGGAAATGTATGAAATTGAAATAAAAACACTAAGCCGATTTTATATTTGACGATTGTGCCAGTGCCGCCCGTATTGCTTACTTTTCCTAACTGTCAAGAGCGTATAAAAGGTTATCAACGAGGACTTCTTTATGAATGGAATGAATGTGTTATGTTATAGACGAAGTTGCTGGCTAGTCACTGACTTCTGGTAAAACAGTTCGCCACCAACTTTATACAATGCCTCACTTACACACGTGCAGCACTGGTTTAAGGCCAGTGATTGGATGTTTTCTACTATCAGCGTCTTGGGATTCTACCCGCAAAACTCACACAGTCTGTCTCATGAAATAATTCCATTTTTGACAGTTATGTTGGCATTTATTTTTGTAGGTGGTTCGGGATCAAGTGAGCACTCAAAATAGCCCTGATGATTTTATATTTTCAGCCTATTCATATCTTTCCCCGTATAACGGCTGACGACGTGAAAATTCTATTACCTCTCAGGACACGTCACTTAATGTTTGCACGTCTACGATAAATTATGCAGTCAGTGTGAACATATATGGTCCGACAAAAATTGTTTAGTAATCATATTGAACAAAAATATGTTGCATTAATTTGATAATATTTGTTGCATTTAATTGAGAATATACACGGAACTATATTCGGCAGTGCGTTGCCAACCGTACAAAGTGTAAGGTAACTATTGTTAATGTTCAGTTATATGAAGTAACGGTTAGAGTTTTTTTTTTTAAAGTTAAATCTTTAGTGCTCACTTTATACTGAATGACCATTTTTGCCTCAGCCTCACATGGCTTGTTCAAGAGCGTACCCGGCTGATTGTCCAATTGAGCAACATGTAAGTCTATCTTAGGTAATATTTTTTAGTTTTCAACAGTTCTGGAAATTACCATGTGTACACAGAGCTACAGGAAAATAATTATCATTTTGATATACTGCACAGTTTGCCCGTTAGCTTAGTTTGTTTGTTTGGAAATCACCTGTGATACAAGAACACATTGATTTTTCCACTGAGTCAACTGTAAAAGATTGCCAACACAACTGTCGAAATTGGAATTGGTTCGTGAGAGACTATACGTGTCGTGTTGAAGTATCTATATTCTCATTGGCAGACAATTGAGCGACGCCTCCGCAGAACACCCTGCCAATAAGCATGTAGCAGATATGCTCTCAAGTAAGGTTCATTATACTACAGGTTAGATAGAAAACGTGTTTCCTTATGGGGGAGTTTGACACAGGGCAATTTTCTACCGCTAGTTTCGCTGCTATCGTGAAGTGACCAGACTAATACTGTAGTAAAATATAATTTAACTTGGCTCGGAAATAATAGATGTCATTTAACTTAATTTTAAAGTGAAAATAAACTAATTTTGTTATTTTAAGTTATTAACTTAAAGTAACTTAAAATTCAGGAAAGCTCTGTGATTGGCCAGTTTGTACTCAATACCGACACCAGCGCTCAAGCGGCAAAAACTGTCCCTGTGACAAACTTTAACATGGGTCTTTCTAACCTGTGGCAGAATTAACCGTAACTTAAGGACGCGACCTACCGCAATTTTCATCACCATTATTTTATTTTTTATTTGTACCAGATATTTTTTTCTTGTTTTAGACACAAAATGTGACTAAATTTGGCTCTTATGAATTTTTTTTATCTCTCATAGTTTTCGCGTAATGGCTTGTTAAAGTCATATTTTGCATGTTTCCGTTTTAACGACTACACTAAAACCAACTGATATACCAAACTAAAAAAAATTATAGTGGATAAACACATTACCGGCTACAATGACATGCTCACAAAATTAAAGAATAAACATTATTTTTATTTAATAAAAATATTTAACTTTTTAAATTTTTATTTTCAGTTTCAGCAATTTTTTTTTAAATTCAAATAATTTTTTTCTTTAATTTCACGAGCATGTCATTGTAGCCTGTAATGTCTTTATCCACTGTGATTTTTTTGAGTTTGATATATCAGTTGGTTTTAGTGTACCTAGTCGTTAAAACGGAAACATGCAAAGTAAGACTTTAACAAGCCGTTACGCAAAAACTATGACAGAGAAAAAAATTTCGCAAGAGCAAAATTTAGTCACATTTTGGGTCTAAAATAAGAAAAAAAAAAATATCTGGTACAAATAGAAAATAAAAAATGGTGATGAAAATTGCGGTATACCGCGCCCTTAAAAGGTATTGAAACTTGTTGATAGGAAATTGTTTTCACGAAGAAATCTGTGTGTATTGATGTGTTATGTTGGCAGTAATGAGCAGCTCAACTTGTGAATGAGTGCAGCTACGTGGCGGTGCGTACACGGGAGTATCGCAGGGGGAGGGATAAAGGAAAGGGAGGGGGAAGGTGAGAGGCGGTGATGGATGCTGTGTCGGGTGTCAGAGTTTAGCGGGCTGACTAACAGACAGGCGCATCCTTCATGTGTACTAGCACCGACCCACCTGTGCTTCGTCTTATCGCGACCTCGCCAATCTAACATCACACATCCCTCCACCTGTTGCTCACATCTCGCAGCAACACATATACGGGCTGTCAGGTAATTTGTTCGTACCGACTGTGCCAAGTAATAAGTAATATCTATCTGTGTGTGTGTTCGTTGGTGCTTGTATATACAGCACTAGAATAAGGGGGCGGGAGAAATGGGAGATCCCCGATAAAACCCGCCGACTAGGGCATCGTCCGACACGATTCCCACTTGCGAAATTTCGGAGACCAACCCCGCTATTGAATCGAACCCGGATCGCCTTGGTGGGAGGCGAATGGTCTGACCTCCGACCCCTGCGGCCCAACCTAAGCAATAGAGACATGCAAATGTCACGTTTTTATTTGGCGATAGTCTAGAATAATCTGGTCTGTACTCATCCACACACATGCTGTGAAGATAATGCCTCCGTGACGTCATATCGTTGTTATATCGCATTACAAGATTACCGTAGGGCTATGAACTTTTCGCGGAAAGAATTTTACCCCAGTTTTTTTCTGTGCCTTATGTGCACATCTGCAGGTTTTGCTTCATGGTTATTGGCAGCGTGTCTTTGTGAAGTGATGTCTCTCAATTGATTGCTCCAATCAGAATCATGTTACTGGAACACTGCACGTCTCTAACTTGCCAGTAGAACATCAAGATCCATGATAGTTCAAACATCCAATCACTGACTAGGTAGCAGCGCTGCAGATGCGCACGTAAGAGTCTGGAACAAACTGGGGCAGAATTCTTGTCGCGAAATGTTCATGGCTCTAAAGATTATTGGTAAGGACTCCTGTTTTTCGCGGAAATATTTCTACACCAAATTGTTACAATGTCTTAGTTCCTCCTCTGTAGTTCTACTTCTTTGTTTTTGCCTGAGTGTACTTTTGTAAACACGTTTCTCACTTGTCCCAGCCAATCAGAATAAGGTTACTGTGCATAACACACGTCCCTGGTTTGTAGTAAAATTTCAAGACACCTGAGAGTTAAATTCAGCCAATCACGGACCATGAATATATATACACTCGAGGACCTGAAGCTAACTGATGCAGAACTATTTACACCAAAAGCAGGGGGCCTTAATTGTTGGTTTTAAAAGTCCTCCAGTATCTCCGCCAACTACACAAGTCGGATGAGCATATTAACTTGAAGTCTAGTCTGTTGTCAGATAATGACGCGAAATGTGCAGGACTGTAGTAATGAGACGCGACTGAATCATGCTTCATACAAACTTGTATCTACCTCGGCAGCTCTGCACTCACACAGCTCGGAAGCCCGACTGGCGGACATCTTGAGTGAAGTACCAACCTGAGGGAGAGTCAACAAGAAGCCCAGCTAGTCTTCAGATGGTAGAGAGTCGCGACATGACTGAGACGTGGAGGTCCGAGCGGAACATTGCGATTTGCGGCCCGTGAAATGAACAGCCGGACACTTGCTCTTCCACGCCACGGGACACAGAGCAGGTGAGTGTACAGAGGCGCACTGCTGCAGCGAACACTCTGGCTGCCAGTATTGCAGCCATGGTGTACACAACCGCGTGCGTGTTGCTCAGGCTGCAGACATACAGGGGCCGCAGTTGTTGCAGTGGATACTGCACTCGCCTCCCGCCAAGGCGAGCCGGGTTCAACTACCGGCGCATGTGAGAGTCATGCCGGACGATGCCGCTGATCGGCGAGTTTTCTCGGGGGTCTCCCGTTTTCCCCTCCTCCTTATTCTAGCGCTGCTACAATGACATGTCTCATTACACATCATCCTTCTGGCAAGCAGATACATTCAGACGCCCAGTAATAAATCTGCGTTGAGGATATGATACCCTGGCTTTCAAATACCATGCCTATAAGGTATTATTATAGTTGATAGTTTATGCCGGGAAAATTGTACTGTTTGCTGGCTTTCAACGTACGTCCAGCTTACTAGAATATGTCTGGCTTTCGCTTGTACTTGGAGCTGTTGCACTATGAGTCTGAATCAACAAGAATGCCATTATTGTAATATTGTATGCCTGTTATTGGTCTGCATACAGCTACTTTGTATCAAACGTACATCACCCGATCATTAGAGGTACGTCAATTTCGCAAATACATTCCAGGTCATGTTGAACGTCAAAAATATATACTTCATTATCACGTGTGTGATTAGCTGGCGGCTGTCACGAAACGCATTTGACTACTGCAAGCCAGTAGTAAATGAGGAAATAATTCATAGATCTATCGCTTGTAATGTTGTAAGGCAATGAATAATCGACTGTATCCAGAGCGTGTACAGGACTGAGCAATCTAGGCTACTGCCAGATCAATCCGCGAAATTGACGTACCTCTACCGATAATATATGTTGCAATTAACTACAGAGTTTTCAAGGGCATGTTGGCACAAAAATTATCGCGATATACCATCACTAGACATGATGTTTAACCGTGAAAATGTTTTGTGCCAACACGCTCTTGAAAACACTGTAGTCTCTTACGACGTGTATGATTGGATGATACAGTCTGACACAACGTAGCTGTCTGCGGACCAATAACAGGCATAACATTTACAATAGCGGTATTGTTATTGGTTCAATCAGAGAGGGTAACAGCTCCACGCACAAGTGAAAGCCAGTAATCTTTTTATAAGCTTGTCGTACTTTGAAACAGTCAAGTTTTCCAAAGATAAATAATTATCTTTAACCATTACTTCTAGGTATTATTAATCATGACTTAAATCTGCGACTCTTCTTTTTGTTGATGAAGACTGTGACAAAGAACACTTTAGAACCATACACTAGTTTCTTACGGATGTTAAGTGCTGACCAGACTACCTTCACTTCATGGAGAGATATGAGCAGTACTGTACATATTGCAGCCAGTACAAACTTTGTGGTTGACCTGCTTAGTGGTTGGTCATACATGTTTTACTTAGGATTGGTTGATACTTGACTCACCAAGAACTTGACACCAGTATTCACTGTTTGCAGGAAGCAGTCTATCCACTAGTACAGTGTACACAGAAATATTACACGAATTACATAACGAACCTCATAGATAGTGCTCACGATTTTGTGGCGAAAATTATTTTGCTTCACTTTGTTTTAATGCCTTAGGCCCGTTTCACACACGGCGACTGAGCAGCGCTGCTAGGCAGTTGGGCTGCAGTGCGACCTCCGAACTGCTCTTGTATGCTCCCTATGAGTTCAGTCCAGTTCAACAATGGATAATACTAATGTTACGTGTTTATACTTGTAACGTGTGGTTCTCCAGTGACTGAGTGAGTTAAAACTGCAGTATAGGTATCGCAGGTAATGAGCGGACTTGTAGTGCCGTGTCAACTCGGCTTATAGAAGAAGCTGTACTTTCTCCGCCTATGACAAGATGTAACGTGCGCGGGGAAAGGACTCGCTCTGCGGTTCACGCCAACTTTCGAAACAGTCACATGTTCGCTGTGTCATGGGCATAGATAAGATCAGATGTGAAGGAATAAGACTCCGGAGTGGGCGAGGGAGTTGACAGTCGTAGTCGCCATCTTGGGCGATGGTTGGCTCCTGCCTACATGCAGTATGAGGTCCTGGTCTGTGACGTCACCTTGATCTGACATACCTCTGTATGTGTTTGTCACTTGAGGAGAAACACGAGGGGGTTACCACTTTAATAAAGAAGTTAGGGTGATCGCATGGGTTGGCGCATTTTGCGCGTCAGAAACTTACGAGTGTCGAACTAAGGACTATATAGCAAGCGCATCGCCCTCAATATAGTCTCTATGCGCGAGTCCCTAAACTGGCGCTCAGACGTTTAGCCTATAACACGCCTCTATGATACATTCAGCGGTGACACCTTCATTTTGTGGCGTAATATTAACGATAAAATTGTAATATACGTTCCTCAAGATCTATTTGAACCACTCTTCTCCCAGATGTTTATTGCTTAAAAGGTAGAGGCAGGAGTATTTCGCGTATTCATCTGGTAACAGCCTAGACTTCTCAGTTCTATACGTGTACCGGCTGAAGCCGAATATTCAGTGGCTTCTATTAGTACAAACGTGTAGCACGTGATATCCCCCACGACTTGTTTCCTTATTTCTAACTGGCTTGCAGTCGACAAATGTGTGTTGAAGTCGCAGAAGGAGGAGTGAAGTATACGTTACTGACGTTTGACCTGACCTAGAATCAATACGCGAAATAATCGTTTCGCGAAAATAGTTCTGCCGCAGTTTTTATCATTGTCTTATGTGTAAGATCGTTAACTTTTCGGGAAAATAATTTTGGTCCTTTTGGTTTGCATTGCCTTGTGTAAACATCTGGAGTTGTACCTCACAGTCAGCCATCGTATGTTTTAACTCTCACATATATTGGGGTTCTACTCGCAAATTACAGTCACGTGGTGTTGCAGTAACCTTCCTGTGATTGGCTCTGTCAAATCACAAATACCGCAGACAATAACCATGAAGCAGAGCTGCAGACGTGCACATAAAGCACTGAAACAAATTGGGGCTAAATTATTTTCGCGGAAAGTTAGTGACAATATTGATAACACCGTGACCTAATTGGTAAATAAAGTGAAATGTCTGACATGTACCTTATGCTGTAATTAGTTCGCTATAAATTAATGTCGCTATTTATAAGGAGGCTGACACATTGAAGACAAAGTTGCTGTTGGGTAGAATTCAATATTGCATGTCCTTAACTGACGTTTTTGTTTCGAGTCGGTAGAGACCGTTAGTTTTCATGAAAATATGTTGGCACCACTTGGCTTCAATGCACACTGGCAACTTTGTTCCGGATTTATCGACAGAGTGTCCTATTTGACTGAGCCAACCATAACAAGGTTACCACGACACCTCACGTCTGTGATTGGCTGGTAGAACAAGACACTCAGGGCCGTATCTATAAACGGCTTTCGAATGACAACCAACTGCTCACCAATGCTTTCTCTATGGGGATAGTAGTAGGTTGTCATTCGAAAGTCGTTTATAGATACAGCCCAGAGCGTTTAAATATACAATCATTAACCATGTATAGGTCGCTCGGGATAAAGTGAGCACTAAAAATTTATAGTTTGAAAAATATAACCAGCCGTTACTGCATATAGTTCAACATAAGTTATAGTTACCTTACAGATTGTATGGTTGACAGCGAAATTACGCAATGTAGTTCCGTCTACTTTCCTATTAAAAATAAACAATATTGAAACAAAAACGACCGAAATTGAAATACTTGTATTTTATTTAGTTAATAAACTGGTGTTACATCAAACTATATAGGTTCCTACCGACTTCACAATTATCTAACATGCGCAAACATAAAGTGACGTGTCCAGAGAGGTCAGATATTCCTTGTGGTCAGCCGTTTGGTGCGGAAAGATACCGATTGGCTGAAATTAAAACTTCAGCAGGGCTTCTCTGAGTGCTTACTTTATCCTGTATAGCCTATAGCAGAGCTGCATGTGTGCACTTAAGTAAGGTTACTTCTACTACAGGTTAGAAAGACAATGTGCTTTCTTGTGGGAGAGTTAGGAACAGGGAAAATTTCTGCCGCTAGATTAGCTACCTATTATCACAAAGGAACCAGAAAAATACGAAACTGTAGGATAATTAAATTTAAATTAGATTGGTCATTCAATTTAATTTTAAAATGAAAATTAACCTATTTCGCATTTTAAAATATCAACTCTATGTAACATAAAATTCAGGAAAGCTCTGTGTTTGGTTTGTTTGCACCCATTGCCGTTACCAGTGCTCCAGCGACAGAACATTTCCCTGTAATAAACTGTTAACTTTGATCTTTCTAACCTGCCTTAACTTAAGGCATTGAAACAATTAGATGCAAACATATGTTCGTGAATAGTAGCGGAACCTAGACATGGGCGTGTCCTCATCTGGCTGGGCCAGTGATAACTCTGGTGTGATGCTAGTGAATATTTGTGATTAGTCTTTAAACAATTACATAACCGTCACTAGGGACACCTGTTTTCCGCGAAAATAATCTTGCCCCAGTTTGTTTCAGTGCATTACGTGCACATCTGCAGTTATGTTTCATAATTATTGACAACGTGTCCGTATGTATATTTTAGCCGAGCCAATTACAATAACGTTCCTGCAACAACACACGTCTGTGATTTGCCGGTGGAATCCCAAGGCTCGTGAGGGTTAAAATATTCTATCACTGACCACGAAGCAGAATTGCAGATGTGCACGTATAAGGCAGTGAAACAAAGTGGGGCAAAATTCTTTTCGTGAAATACAGGGATCCCTAACCAACATACAATAATACAACGAACAGGCAGCTACAGTGTTATACAAAGCACAAGGAGCATGAAAGACTCTTGTTGCAATTGTTCGCTGCCTCTGGCTACGTGCTAGTGATCGTGTCAATGAGGGCCGGATGTAAATAGTACAGAGCTAACAAGAGGCATGGCGCTAGTCACGAGCCAGATAGCACGTTGATGAGGAGATATAGCTGGGTATATCAGATGACGAGGCCGGCTAGGATACAGGCGAGGGTATCATGCTCGTGGCCAATCAGATCACGATCAGAGTAATTAAAGTGGCAGTCACGATCTACAAGCTGGGTGCGTGGGCGAGCCATTGTACGTCCCAGCCGAGATACGTCGTAGTCCCTATACTGCAGCGGTCGCGTAGAGTGTGCTGGGCGTGAAGCAACACACTTAAAGCCGTTTCACACGATCAAATAAACATTGAGTTCAATTTCCTGAATAGCACGAAGATTCAAGAAATTTGGTTCAATAAACGTAGAAGACACTCCTTGAATAGTTATCACACAATTTATAAACAAATTATGCACAAAATATATTACATAAGTATTCTTCTTTCTTTATCCTTGTCTTGCCTGTCTCCAAGTGTACTCCTGTATATAATCTCTCCATCTAGAGCCGTTCTGTTCAAGGAGATTCACTTTCCTAGTGTTCCTTCTTTGTAATTTTGTGAGATAGAAAAAAAAATAATATAGCTATTTCATAATTACATACTTACCCTGCGCGACACAAAAATGTTTGGTTTATCCAATACAAAGTTTATTATTATTATCGTATATATTATTTAAAATATATAATACACGTAATTATTTTTAATATGGTACTTTTCACATACAGAATACAATGCATGTGTTATTTGAATTTGTAATTTTAGAAAAACCTCTTTTCTGCTCTTAAATATTTTGATTAAAGAAAATTTCAAACATGTTCGAAACGGAAGTATTTGACGAAACTCACGAAATTCATTAAATTGTAAGACAAACTGGCTGCTATCATGACGTCAGTAGGGCGTCACATGACATTCGAAAAATTGAATTTAATAAATTTGAAAGAAAATTGGAGGAAAAATTTTGATCGTGTGAAAGGCTCTTAAGGGCGTGGTCTACCGCAATTTTCGTCACCATTTTTTCATTTTTTATTTGTATGGCTTGTTAAAGTCATATTTTGAGTGTTTCCTTTTTAAGGACTACACTAAAACCAACTGATACACGAAACTAAAACAAATCACACTGGATAAAGACATTGCAGACTACAATGTCATGCTCATAAAAATAAAGAATAAATATTATTTTTACTTTTAAAAAATACTGAAACTGAAAATATGAATTTTAAAAATTCAATATTTTCTTTTAATACAAATAATTTTTATTCTTTGTATTTATGAGCATGACATTGTAGCCTGCAATGTCTTTATCCACTGTGATTTGTTTTAGTTTCGTGTATCAGTTGGCTTTAGTGTAGTCCTTAAAACGGAAAAATGCAAAATAGGACTTTAAGGGCGCGGTTCGCCTCAGTCTTCAACGTCTTTATTTATTTTAATATTGGTACCAGATATTGTTTTTCTTATTTTAGACATACATTGTGGTAAAATCTTCCTCTTCGGAAACTTTTGTATCTCGTATAGTTTTTGCGTAATGAGTCGTAAACGTCCAAATTTGCACTTTACGGTTTTAAGTACGCCACTAAAACCAACTGACATACCACACCAACAAAATTTACAGGGTATAACAATGTTGTTGGCAATAATTTGACACATATAAAAACAAAAAATATATATTTTTGTATTTAAAAAAAAATTGTTGACATTTTTAAATTTTCATTTCAAAATTCAAAATTTTTTATTAAATACAAAAATATTTAATTTTTGGTTTTTATATACTTAAAATCATAGCCTACAACACTTTTATACACTGTGAATTGCCAGGAAAATGTGCGGGTTCATGGACTAGTAGCTTGGCGTTCAATATCTGTCTACTCAGTATACAGTAGCTCCTCATTGGCTGGTCACTGACACAGTGATACCACTTGTATGGAAAGTCACTTATTTCCTGCATTACTGTTGGTTCAACGCCTTCCATGACGTGACAAATAAGTCAAGGCCCACTGGAGAAACCGACAAGTTGTTAGAATTCTAACTAGTGCCCAAAAGAAAGCGCAAATTTTACCACGACCTTACTAAATAGTAATGCAGACGTGAAATGTTTTGTCTGCTAGCTGTATGCGGGCGAACTTGGCCGTTTATTGATTGCCCGAGTATGTTTGGTTCCTGCATGTTACGTCATCCTGACTACAGGCTAGCTGGACAGCCACCTTACGCTGATTGGCTGCAGGTGTTCCCGCCATATTGCTGGCCAGTCCCAGCCATTTTACTGGCGTGACTGAGTATGTCATCCTACCGTCTATTTTTATTATGAGTTCCTAAATGTTCTGTTTCCCACCCTTGCAACTCGGCAGCACAAAAGTTGTTCTTCGTTCGGCACTGATCGGGGAACTTCGCCAGGATTCGTGCTGCCACCCCTCTGTGCCCCGTCCCGGGCTGAGCTCTTCCCTTCCTTTCCCCGTCCTCTGTGACAGTTAATATTGGTAAGGTTAATTCTACTACAGGTTAGAAGGATCAATGTTGAAAGTTTGGCACAGGGCAATTTCTGCCGCTTGAGCGCTGGGATCAGCAACGGGTACAAACTGACCAATAACAGAGCTTTCCTGAATTTTAAATTAAGTAAAGTTGATATTTTACTACGCGAAATTGGTTTATTTTCACATTAAGATTAAGTGAAATATCATCTGTCATTTCCGAACCTATTAAAATTTAATTTTATTACAGTTACGTATAATTCTGGTCCCTTGGCGATTGCAGCGAACCTAGTGGCAGAAATCTTCCCTGTGTCAAGCTCTCCCATAAGAAAATACATTTTCTTTCTAACCTGTAGTAGAGTTAACCATAGTTTAGGTTAGTTAAGGATACTTTTAATTAGTTTACGTTTGATTATTTTACTTATTTTTTTGGACGGAGTGCGTTTTAACACCTGATCTACCAAAAATGGTGTTCGCTTAGTAGAAGGACGTTTATGTTAATTTTTTATTGTTGTTATACCCAACCTAAGAAACTCCGTCCATCGATTAAGCAAACAGTTTTATTTTATGTAATTCGAACTTTTAAAGCGACAGTTATACGGTAAACTTCAACACGGATGTTTGTAAACAGTTTCCTTCTTGCTCCTCAGAGCCCGGCGGAAATGTAACTATACAACAGCGAGGAGAAGGAACTCGGCGCAGAGAATGTCATCAGAGGCGCAAGTCACTGGAGGTGCGCAGTCTTCTCGTCAGCACTTCATCTCTATGACACTATTGTTCTATGACGAAACAATAAAGATGACGGTGTATTGTACTCGCTTGTACATTTTAATAGGGGACTTCAATTCCAAACCATGCTAACTCCAAACTGTAAGAAATATCAATAAATAGTCATATCTTCTCTGTTTGCATTTATATCTATCTTGAATTGGTAACTAATCAAAATACAGTAATTTGACTGTACTAGTAGGTAACATATTTCTGATATAAATAAATTCGCACAACGAAGATACAAAACGTTTTTGTGCCAATTCTTAGAGTTTGGAGTTAGAGTAGTTTGGAATGCAGGTCGCCAATTGATTCTGCACACAAATATTCATAACTAAACGGAACCGCGTTTTCACTATTTTCGTTCGCTACAAAATATGCTTTAATAAGCAGTTGTGAACCTAAAATAATTACACACGTGTAACGTTCTTAGAATGTTAATTCTAAATAGACATTACTCTTTCAGGTTGAGCAGTTTACGAATAAACTAATGACGCCCAAAACTCTGATTTGGACCGACTGCCACATTAACCTTAGGAATATGATGATACAGGTCATTTGGAATGAAGTGAGCACTAGAAATTTAACCTTTGGAAAATATCACTAGCCGTTACTACATATAATTCAACATAGACTATAGTTACCTTACTGTTTGTATGGTTGGCAGCGAAATTACGCAATACTGTTCCGTGTGTTTTCCTATATAAATACAACAATACTGAAACAAAATAAACTGAAATCGACATAATTGTATTTTATATAAATAATGAACTATGTTTTTACTAAACTGTAGTGATCCATGCTGACAGTACAATTTTTTCTTACACACGCAAACATGAAGTGACGTGTCCAGACAGGTTAGATATTTCCCGTGGTCAGTCGTTAAGCGCGGAAGGATACGAATAGGCTGAAAATAGAACTTCAGCAGGGCTTTCTTTGAGTGCTCACTTTATCGGGAACCGCCGTACCGTAACTGTGGTACAGAGGGGGCAGGGATGGACGGTAGTTGATTGCCGCTGACCAGGTAGGTAGGATAAATGACCCCAGGGCCGGGTCTAGCAGACAGAGACATATGGCCCAGAGCAGACACGTATTACCAGCACTATTACCACGCTCGCCTTAATGACGTGGGCTGGTTACCGACACCTTAACACCTCGCACGACCTCTCAGTCATTACACTAACTGCCACTGCCCACATCACGCGATACAACACTTCCCCTGGACTCTCGTACAAGACATGCGTGCCGTAATTACACGCCCGCACGCCATTTACTGTAGCTAGCGACCCACGCGGTTCACAAGATCACTTGAGGAAAACCTACATATCGAACTCTACCACACGCGATTTACTTACGCGACCTAACTCGTTGATAAGGGAAGGAAAAAGTTGCAAATTCATTTCATTTTATAAGGGGCCGAGGTGACCGAATGGTCAGACCATTCTCGCCTCCCACCAAGGCGACCCGGGTTCGACTCCCTGCGGGCCAGGTCCCCGGGCTTTCACATGTGGGAGTCGTGTCGGACGATGCCACTGGTCGGCGGGTTTTCTCGGGGATATCCCCGTTTCCCCCGCCCTTTCATTCCGGCGCTGCTCCATACACACCTCATGTCATACTTCACGAGCGCTAAAGATATCGATGCTGATCGCTGACCAAAATCATACGCTCACCCTTTTTATTGTAATATTCTAGAGCATTTTTTGGACGATTCTAATTAAATAATATATTTGACACTCTCTGGATAATTATTTGAGCCAGTTATTAAACACACGATATTGTGGTGAAAATATTTGTATTTGCACCTTTGAGTTTCAATGCCTCAGGTGCACACCTGCATCTCTCAAGTAGAATTAGTGAAGTTTTCACAGTTGCAACAAGATGCAAGGTTTTTCACTGGCGAATCTGTCATTTCGTCAATGTAGACTTATAAAAAATGTGAGATAACGACAGCCTGGGGTAAAAGATTCAATTAATAAATATGTATATCTGATTAATCATAAAAAATTTACTAATACATCTGTAAATTTAAAACAATAGTTTAAATTTGTGACTTAAACGCCATATCCTGTTGTGCATAGTTAAGTTGTGGTAATATTCTGTTTCGCTCTGTTGCTCACTGACATTAACACGCATAACTGGTAAACAGTAATTAAAAGTACTTAAATGTCAGCCAATTTCTTCAAGTATTCACAATGTGTTAGTGGAAAAGGTGATGAGCTTATAGTCTCGAAGTCGTAGGTTCGAATCCCGCTGGTGTTTTTTTTTTTTCACTTAGATGCTTTCTTGTGAGCTTATGATATGATTTAAATAAATAAGCAGAATCATATCTACAGTAAAACTAACTGTTTTCCGCGGAACGAATTTTGCCCCAGTTTGCTTCAGCACCTTACGTGCACATCTGCAGTTCTGTTTCATTGTTATTGGCAACGTGTCCAAGTGTATCATTTGGCTAAGCCAATTAAACATTCCTGCAACACCACTCGCCTGTGATTTTCCGGCAGAATCCCAAAGTTCGTGAGAGTTAAAATATCCAATTTTCTTGTCATCTATACTGCAATGGAGTATGTCTAAGAAACTAAATCCAGAAAGACTAACTTGTTATGACCAGCAGAATCTCTTCTCACAACACTGTTTTATGGACGCTATTAAAAGATTGTTTTGAGTATCGTCAGGGGTGATAAACATTTCTTCCCCTTTTTGCAACTCGCGTCAAAAATAAACGTTAACGTGTAAATTAATGAATTAAAGTATGTCGGTTTTTTTTTTGTCTTTTAACTCAAAACTAATCGTGTGCGATATCTGCAGACTGGAATATTTCTCGAGTACAATAACCCGCAGGTTAAACTGACATGTCTTGTTGCTGCATTGAACAGCAGTTTGAGTAGTGAATGATACGGCGCTAGTTGTCTTGCAAGTATGTTGTTTGTTCACAAGTCTCCAGAGAGCGTATGTTTAACTGTGATACTATTAAGTAAGCTTATATCTCGTCGACAGCGAGGTTATTAAAGACGGGGACACACAACTTTCTACAATGGCAGCAGCTGGAAGAGTAATACATCGTGTCAAAAGTTACAGGACCCTCTCAGTATTCACCTGGAGCGATTTCGAGAAATCATGGAAAACCGAAATCTGAACGGCCGGAAGCGGGGATCGAACCCAGTTCATCCTGAATGCGAGTCCAACTTAGCCCGGTGTTACATTATTAACAGAGACCTGCTAAATGCATGTTATTTCTTATGATAAACTAGATTTTACTGTGTAAGACAAATCCAAGTGCAGTCTTATATTTTATTCAACTAGTCGTGCTTATAAAATCACTTATTTTTGCCAGCATTTCAGGAGATTGGTCACGTTAAAGTGAAAGTTAAATTATTAGCTAAAAGTGTTCTCCAAGTCTAGCTACAGAATCACTAGCCAATAGTAAACGTCAGACGAACGTAAAATAGCTTGTCATTTAACATGTTGACAGGAAATAACTCGAATTTTCGAAGGTCCCTATCAAATAAAAACGTGGCAGAAAAGAACATAAACTTGAAATTTAGCTTTGCACTAAAATTTGTCCGCTAAATCTTCCTGTCTCTGGTTGTATGTCAAGGGAAGTATTTCCAAGTGCTGCGGTCTTGCGTCCCTAAGTCCGTTGTTGCACGGGTGCTGGCGAGATAAGCGTCAATGGGGCAATCAGGACTTGGTGAGATTTAACAGCGAGCAGGGCGCTAAAGAGCTTCTTACAGGTCCGGCTTAGTCACGATTACTATTAGCACGGGCGTGTTGGGCGCGGCGAGCATTGGTTCCTCAGCAGTGTAGCTCGGCAGTTATATTACCTCCCAGAAGTGCGTCTAAACACAGCTGCATTCTCCGCTCATGTCAAGAGCGCGGTTACAGCAATTTACATCATCATGTTTGTATTTTTATATTTGTACCAGATATTTTTTTCTTGTTTTAGAAACAAAATGTGATTAAATTTGGTTCTTATAATTTTTTTATCTCGCATAGTTTTTGCATAATGGCTCGTAAAGCCAAAATTTACATGTTTCCGTATTAAGGACGACACTAAAACCAACTCACTTACCAACTGAAAAAATTCACAGTGAATAACATTACTATTATAATATCTAAATTGATTCCTCATCGTAGTTGTTGCTATGAGATGAGTTAATATTATATTTCGTTCATTACTAAAGAAAAATTGTCTTGTACTTCTTAACGAATATCGTGGACAAGACTGGCTTTAAAAGTTAGTAAAAGTAATAGGCCTACGTCATACAAATGGATATCAGCTGTTGTTATGTGTGCACACAATTACGGTGGAGTGGACATGTCTGGTTTTAAATGAAAACACAAATTTTGCCTGATTTTGAAATCAGTCTGGTAATTTTCTAATTAAATTTGACTACACATTAGCGCGTCACTCAGCAACAGCGAACAGAAAATATTTTTACCTCATATTCAGACATTTGTAGACATATCTTTTTTTTTCTCCTCAACTTATCGCCTACTCTATGATGCGGCTCTGAATACCTCGTATGTTTACCGTCACTAATTACTTGTATTGTACACTCACCTACACGCCGGAGTCGTAGATTACTCTCGTAGTTTCCTGCAACAAAACAACAAACAATTTAGTATTACACATGATATCAATGCAATATCTAAGCACACATTTATGTCACTTGCAATTTGTAAGTAGTCAACCTCTCATGTCTATGTAGTCGCGTGAATACACAAACTAGTTAAATTTATTTTAGTAATATTGAGATAGTACTGGTTAGTAATGTTTCTCTGGTTTCTTTTGTACTCACACGAATATTATGAGACGAATCAAAATGTACTGCCGCTATTCATTTCTGGCAATCTATTATCAATTATCAAACGTTTACGTACCTCAGATCCTCAGATATAGTATGTCAATTACATAGAAAAATAAAGAAAAATAAATAATATATTTCGGGAAACCTTATTCTTGCATACTCTTAATTATTTTCTGGCTGTATATATATATATATATATGTATATATATATATATATATATATATATATTGACGTGACCAGTGTGCAGGGATTTTGGCGATGCTGCAGTCAGGGGGGAAATGACAGATAAATATACCCTTAGGCGCCAGTTCCGCATGGATGGCCAGCTCGGCGGAACACGAGCATGAGATCCCAGCCTCAGGGAGTGTGGTCGACGGCCCAGCGGCTACCCTGCTGGTCACTGATGTCCTG
>PNEQ01052681.1:118568-136137 GCA_003012365.1 Medauroidea extradentata | reverse complement strand
TAACATAAACATTTTTTGTAACGGGTTTTAAATGCTACAGGCCATAGACAGTAACGCGTAGTTTTGATATGATTTTTTTCATTTCATTATGTTAACTGGTTTTCAAGTTTTGTATGAAGTAAAAATACGCAAATTTTGACTTTGAAGTGCCATTACGGGAAAACTAGATGAGCTAATATTTTTCCGTTAGAGGTATATGCACTCTCAAGTAATGTGTACAAAACTAACACTATTTCATACAAATATAAAATTATGTTTTTTCCCCACTTGAACAACCTTAAAGCAAAGAATTTTTTTCACAGCGCTGACAGCTTTTTCTCTTTAATCTTTTTTTTATTACGGTTAATGCAAGTACAGATATGTGAATTCAGCTCGTATCACATGCGACATATCTATTGTAAAATAAAAAGAAACTTATTCCTGTTTTATACTAACAGAAAATCTATTTTTAAGTGCAGGGTATTTAAAATATTTTCCAGGTGTTGTATAATGTGTAGCGAAACTCGGATATCAGATAACATCTCCCAAATATGCGACGTCTTAAGGGAAAAATGAAATACTTCACTACTAAACTAAGTGTTTCACCATAAATTATATTTCTTAATATACATTAATTAATTTTTAAAAAGTAATTATTTTATCGCGAACCACCTAGAGGCAGGTTCATAATACAAGTTTTGACTAAGAAAGTAAAAGTGAGTTATTCACTCAGTTTTACACTGACACAAAAGTTAGCACAAAGGATTTCTACAGCGATTCTAATTTGTCTGAACTTAAGCTTCACATTTGTGATGTTTATTGGCGAAATCGCTTAGGCAACGAAAAATTAAGTTTTCAATTTGTGTAACCGCATTTATTCTTTGACGCTCAAATCACACTATATAGCGGTCAGTTTATAAATTGTAGTTTAATTACTGGCTTCTACTGATTCACAACTATAACACTATCTGTATTTTCCAATTTATTAGCCGGACGATGTCGTTGATCGGCGGATTTTTTCGGGGATCTCCCGTTTCCTCTGCCCGTTCATTCCGGCACTGCTCCTTACTCACATAATGTCACCTTTGATCAGCGCTGAAGACGTCGATGTTGAGGTCTAACCACATTCTCTCACTCACTTCAATGTATTCATTTACAACGTGGAACCAACGCAGCTGACTTACTAGGCTTTGAAACATGTAAGTTAATAAGAGCTTTAGTGTTTGCATTTCAACAAACAAGTAGGCCTACAAGTATGGCAAAAGCGATTGTCAATGTTACAAGTGTATATCTCCAACTACTTGGATATCTAGTTGCAGTTTTAAACCTACATTATATAATCTAATGTAAATTTGAGATCTTTGAGTGCGGTGTTCCTTAACGAGTTGTTACCACCGAGTGCGAGTGGAGTACCTGACAAGAAAAGGCGACAAAGTGACGGGGGACAAACATGGCAGACGAAGCTCTAGAAACATTCCAATGATTGGCGAGTGTTGTGCGGCTACTAGGTTGTACCGTGGTGCTCTCAGGATAACGATACAGTGATAGCTGTTACTATTTCGCCATATACAGACGAGTCTCAATAGAAAGAGTGGGTTTGTTGTGAAGGTCTTGTATCATCATACCTAAGTTATAATTGATTTTTTTACGTTAATAAATCATACAAAATAAAATATTCACAGTTGACTCGTAGTGATTTTGCGAAACCAACTGAGTACTCCTGCCTTTACCGAACTTTATACTAGAACAAGAGAATTAGTTCCTTCAAGAATTCCATGTGGAATATGAAGGTTAACGTCTTCGAATATAAAGATCGTTATTTTAAGATGATTAACTTAAAATTTTTCTATATTAGGCCTTACTTGACTTATGATTTTACGAATAGTTTAGATAATTCAATGTTTAGCTTTATTTATTGACGTGCGTATCAGATTGTACAAACATTATTATATGAGCTGTCAGCCGACCTCCGTACCGTGGTTGGTCAAGCGCCAGTCTACGGTGCGAGAGGTCCTGGGTTTGAATCCCGGCTCGTACATGAGTGTTATGTTGCCTCTTCACCTCACTGCACCCTCACTGTAACTTAAGACCTCGTCGTTAAACAGACGTATAATCCTCTCACGTCAAGTTTACGAGCTGTCACTAAAACCAGCTGCAACAATAAGTAAAGTTTAATGAGAACTCTGTATTCCAAATAAAAACACAGTGGCTTTTAAACACTATGAAATGATCGTGAAGTAAGTAACATTTACAGACCACTCGCAAACAAATCCTACTCTGCAAAGCAGTAAAGACGTGTGAATCACGTGATTAGACTGTTCTGGATAAAGCGAACACTGCTTAAAATTTTCGTTTGGCGATTTTGCATTCGTCTTTGATGTCTTCAATAAGAAAACTATCATAAAACTAAAACCTTGTCAAACGGTTTCACCACATTGAAAACTTATCGGCTTTGGCTCCTATGAGACACAGTTTTTGGTTTCCACAAATGTTGGCGAGTGCTCAGCTTAAAGTGAACATCCTATACTTTTGTCTATCTGATGATAACAAGAATTTGTGTTGACAACAGATGAACCAAACCCCTCTCCTACAGATAACCCCTGATTACTCTCAGGAAGTCGCAGATACACCAGTTCGACTTCCGTCGGAACGAAATGTTCGCATTTATTCCCAGCAAGGGTGGACTGTGTGGTAGAATCCACCTCGGTGGTTGCACTGCGCTCCTGCTGCGAGAGACGGAGACGGGTTGTTAAGGTCGTCATTTACACACACAGCACGTACGAGCTCGCCGTTATGACCAACACGCGCAATTCACGTTTATCAGGGAAGGAAATAACGCACGCCGTATTTCTCTTAGTGGTCGCCTCGAATTTTAAACGTTGCATCAATAAATAAAAAAAGTACGAGATATTTATGTGATAATTTAGGCGCTTCTGTGAAGAAAATTGTGGTTAAAATAACAGAGATGCTACTACAATTAGTGGTTTGCTGTATTTTGTGGTACTGAGAAAGTTTACATCGTACAACTAGAGGGTTATATTTATATTTAGTTGGCAAATATATTACCAACTTATTTCTCCTGTAGGTGTACGTAATGCAAGGCGTATTCAGATGTTGCACAAATAAACCGATGCTCTCAACCTACGCTTAGCTCAACAAATAGCACACACGTAATAAAAAAACTATGAAACGGTTATCAGTACAAGGCAACATTTTTCGTTCCTACAAAAACTACCTGTTAACAACAGGGATGATTATAACATGCAATTATTCATAATTTCTTTGTTTTCTACGGATGTATGTGTTCGTTAGGGTGGACATTTATGTATTAATATATTTCTTACACATACACACAGTAATCTATAAAAAAGTAAACAATTATGATTTGCTGTGTTTCAGTTTGGGCTTTACGTCTCTTTGACGGCAGAGCCCCTTTACACAGTTACACGAAAAATACACAATTACAGGGATAGAGAAATGAATCGACCATGGCCAATGTGTGAGATCTACTCGAGCATTCGCCTGAAACAATTTCGGGAATCCATTGGAAATTAAATCTAAGAAGGCTTGATCCGGGAATTGAACCCGGATCCTTCCGAATGCAAGAGCAATACGTTACCGTTGCACTTCCTATCTCAGTTGAATGACATGATCTTAACAATTAACTACTTTTATTTCTGCCGGGTATAATTAGTTGATTTTGACATTCTCCAGTTTACTACATTAAAAACCTTGGAGACACAGAATATGTATTAATAAATAATTTAATTTCTACTGTTTGTAAGTATACGATATACGTAACATTTTTAATTTAACTATGTTCTACTGTATCACAGCAGTGTGAATATTTTGCTGATTTGGTAAACTATGGTAACAGCATAAAACTTATTTAAATTTATTGCTTCTGTGCTAAAATTAAAGTGTTTCCCTTCGTACTAAGGCTTGTGTGCTGTTGTAGGTAAGGCATTTATTTTAATTTGTCAACATTTCAGATTGATTGTCGATAATATCTGGACTGCTTCTACAGCAATATAACCTGCAGAAGTCATAATTTTGTCGAATGGGGGTTGATAACTCCTTTCCTTACATAAATATGATTGTGTGATGTTGCCTATAACAATATTTCTTCTCACATACGCTTAGAAAACTCATATTAATGCGAGTAGCCAAACTTATTGCGAATTTTTGTGAAGGCGTGTAAGGTGAGTGGGTCTGTGAAGGCAATACAGTTAATTCAACACGGTTTACGTTCATTACTTAAGAAACAAGCCTCTCAACTGAAGGGGTTTTTATGTTAAATATTTTGTCATGCGTTAGACATTTACTCCGTTCCAGATTGTGAGTTACCATCTACCGGTTTTATGTATATATTTTTTATGTGCATATGCATGTGTGTCATTTTTGAGTGAGAGATTTTGGTCAGCGCTTAACATAAGATGTCTTTAGTACTGGTGACTGTTGAAGGGTTCATTTCTGACATTGATAATGTGTGTCATACTTTAAGTTTCTTCTTTTCAAGCAGTAATCCCCTGGCACAGTTTGGTTATGTCACATGATTCTGGAACACATATACGTATTCCAGGTGCTTCATCTAATCCCGAGGGTTAAGAAGTTATGCAAGCCAGCAATACTACGACTCGTAGCGCAAATCATAGACCCCTGAGTTCGCCATATCGCAGCACAAATCTAATGGCGGGAGATAATGTCTGGGAAATTGGCTGTAGTAAGGTAGGATTGTGTAGCTTCTTGATCAGCATGTTTAGGAGAACAACGTACGTGGGGTGTTTGTACAGTTATGTAGCCTTGATGTGTGTTTATATTTAAAAATATGTTAAGAAAAAAGTGTTACACAGTTGTTATTTATTCCTGCGGACTTAGTCATCTTTGTATAATTAATAAACAATAGAAAAATAGACCTTCAATGGCATCATGCCAGAAGAGTGTAAAAGCCATATTTTTCATTTCGTAAATTAGGATTTCAAAAATGATTCTGCCGACATGTAAGCGTGTGCAAAGTTGTTACTAGAAGGTAAAATGATATGAGCCAACAATTTTTCCGCAATGTTAAAACAAGTAATTGTAATAGAATTTAGCGAATCATAAAATATGATTGCACTATTCCCTATGGGCACTGTTTCGTCGTGATGATAAGCATAGCTGTGGGACGGATTGAACATATACATAATACGTTTACGAAAATACCAGGATTCTCGATCCTGAGAAGGTAGCCAGGATTTATGATGAAACGTAAACAGGCAATTTGTTCCGTTCACTTTTTATATGCGGGCAAACTTTTCTCTGATTTATTTTTAAAACAACTAAAATTAAATTCTTTTTGTGTCCAGGCGTAGCTCGTGGCAGTTTGTAAACGCTTTAGGAGAGAGATGAGGAGAATGTTAGAAGCCACGGTTTTCACAGTGGCTTGCACGCTCGCCTCCCATCATGACGATCCGGGTTAGAATCCCGGCAGGTTCGGTCCCTGGATCGTGAGACACGATACAGCTGACCGGCGGGTTTCCTCGAAGATCTTACGTTTCAATCTCCTCTCACATTCTGGCACTCATTCATTGTAAGACCTTATTCCACGTCATCATTCCTCACAAGAAGTTACCTAAGGGATAATAGTGATAGGTTCAGGTACTCTCCTCACACGATACTTAGAGGTGATGGTTAGACACACTGGAACATCGCGGTAATAGTTGATTGTTTGCTAGCCTCCGACATGATGTATATAACACTGAATGTTTCTTATCAACATTGGCTATCGTTTATTAGTATCATTTATTCTCTCTACAACAGGCCCAGTTAGAACTGCACAGCTTGGACTTACAGCGTGTGTGATTGGTCCCAAAACTGTTCACACGTGTCGCGGTTAATATAATACAGTTCTTTGGTGACTATTTAAAATTTTGTTGCGGATTTTTCAGTGGCTCTAGTGATGGTATGTCGTGAAAATATTTCCTGCCAATATTCCCTTGAAAACACAGTATATTTTTGTAACACATATGATTCGGTGATATACTTCTGACACAACCTAGCTGTCTGCAGACCAATAACAGGTATCAAATATACAATATCGGGGTTCTTACAGGCTCAGTCAAATATGGCAACAGCGTAAAGTACAAGCTAAAGCCAGTAATCTTCTGGTAAGATGAACGGGTGTTGAAATCCAGCAAACAGTCAAGTTTTCCAGCGATAAGTCATTATCTCTTACGATACTATATAGGAATGTGTTGTCATCGGGCAAGTGGGGACCTAGTTGTGGCTGGTAATCTGCCACGTGGTGCCCAGGAGAATTATGCATGCAGGTAGTGGTCCCATGGTCGAGGTAACATCTGCCGTGCTCGTGTGATAGTAGGTGGTAGAGGGAGGAGCCGGGCAATTACAAGCACTGCTCCTGGCACATCATTGGCCAGCCGTGGGAGAATTCTGGAATGTTCTAGTTGTACGTAGATAACCTTGCATGCTAAGTTGCTGAACAATTCAGTAAGAACTGCCTTTACTATATTCTTGCGATCATTGTAACAAAGTGCTGTTCTCCGTGGACAATACCGAACTCAGTACTTGTATTCCATCTATTTACACCTAAATAGCTTTTAGAAATCACTATGCTAGCGTTCCTGGTTCGGTTTCCGTTCCTGCTGTCCGTATTTATGTTTTGTATGAAGTTATAAAATTTATCATATACGTAAAGTGCACGCTACGCAATTTGTGTTACAGAAGTTGTTCGTATGTTGTATCTTCGTGTTTATGTAACATTCATTACGTTATTTTATTCTACATTTGGAGAGAAAAAAGCAATCATAGAGCTTAATACTGTGATATAAATTGCATTAGTTTACATACTCGTGAAGTTATATTAATCACAGTACGTCAATTTTTTGTCGTATTATAAACCCATATTATATTTAGTCCGACTATAAAAACATAGACATATTGTGACATGTATGGTGTGTACGATGAACAGGAAAAAAGTACAAATGTGTTTCACGGTGCAGAGGAAAAGTTCAGCCATCAATGTCGTTCATGTAATCCCAGTGGAGGAAATAGAAGGCAAATCTTCTTGCGTTTCTACTCTATAAAATATTAATGTTTATGTGAACGAACAGAGCTCCGAAGTTGAAATACTGTGTCAGAGTTAAGTAAATTTTTTTCGTTTCCAAACCGTAAATGGCATGAAATATGTATGATCAGAAACGACGAAATACATTAATAAATACAGAACTAACAAGGTTTAGAAAGCAAAACTCACATCTACGTCCTTAATTTAGCTGAGGATTTATGTGATGTATTTATTATGCGGTTGTTTGTTGACAACCTATGTATATCTCTGTGTGTAAAAGAGAACCCTGCCTGACTGGCACTGACTGACTGACTGACAATCGAACTGCAGCCAAAACCACTGGACCTAGAAATTTGAAATTTTTTTGTGGGTTCACGTTATGCCGTAGGCGAGCACTAAGAAGGGAATTTTTTGAAATTCGTGCCCTGAGAGGGTGAAAAGCGATGAAATATGTTTGATAAAATTCGTCTGCATAGCCCGAACCTGACGGCCTATCATCGTGACTTTTACTGCAATGAGTCAATAATAAAAAAGTAAACATTAGGCAATTCAAATGTTTATCAAAAATCAACCATTAAGGAGATGATAAAAACTGAAATGTGTTTTAGATTAATTATCGATATCTTTTCACTTCAAAATTATGCTCATGTCAATACACAAAAAGGATTTTTCGAAATTTTACTCCCAAGGAATAAAAAGGAGGAAAAAAGTGTTTTATTAATCGTCTGTACAGCTCGATGGCAACGGGATATCGTCGTAATATTTTACTTCAACTGGGCGTGTATCGAAACGGCTAAGACAGGACCGTTCGAAATACGATAATTAAGAGGGTGAAAATACGTTAAATGTGTTTTCGATTATTCCTCAATATCTATCGAACCAGTCGAGACATCGAAGTGCTTTTTGTTATACAATAATGCCTATGTAGATACCCAAAATACCATTTAAGGATTTTTTCCGAATCTGACCTCTAAGTGGCAAAAAAAAGGAGTAAAAATATGTTTTAGATTCACAATCGATATGTATCGACTTTTATGAACTATTACATACCGACATGACATTTGTTTAAGATTGATGCTTACTCAAAAACCTGAAAAGTTATTTAACGAATTTTCGAAATTCGCCACCTAAGGAGGTGAAGTGGGGTGAAATGAAATGAAATGTGTTTTCAATTAATCATTGATATATCTAGAGTCCAGCAGGCTATTGTTGTGTTTTTCATGTCCACAAGACACCAATACATTATTCTAAAGAGCGACGCAAGGGTTTTTCGAAATCCACGCTCTTTGGAGGTGAAAGGACCTGTGATGTGATTTACGTATATAAATCTTCGATATCTGTCAAACACGTCGAGATATGAAGCTAATTTTTCCTTCAGGACGATAATTACAGAAAAGTTCGCAAAACGTTTTTAAGATTTTTAAAAAATTCGAACTCTTACTACTTTGCAGGGATCATATTGTTATAAAATGGTTATTTTAGACGTTTTACACGTAAGTAAAAAGTGTTGGGTGGCTGTAGTCAGAGGTAGGCACTTTATACTGTAAGGGGTTAAGTTAAGGGTGAGGGTTATGGTTAAATGAAACATGTTAATCTAATTACGGTGGCTTTGCTCTGCATAGTTTAGAATACAAAAACGACATGGTTATAAACCACATAATTTAGATAGGGGTGGAGCGGCCCCATAGATAATGTTTATACTCTACTATAAGGTGGTGACCCTTCGGACACCTTAGACCTCACCGTTTGCATGATGCCGGAGGATGATGATGACTCTGTCGGCTATCGACGGACGGCGGCACGTCGTGAGTCTCGACCCAGGACCATCCTGGCGAGTTGGTGATGACTGGAAGGCTTGAAGGAGACAGACCTCTATTCCCCCAGTACATTGTATTATATTACCACACTTCAGTGCCGGTGAGAAGAATCGCTGAGGCCCTTGTCTTGTGCAGCCACTGACCTGATTGCACTGCCGTCGTCGCTAGCCCGTCCTCCAGGCGAGGCTCTTGGTAATCGTAACAAAATGTATTTTTTAATAAACGATCGATTTTGATTCGACTAAACGTGCTACCCTCATGATTTGCACTTCAATTTGGCACATATACAAATGTATAAGGTGTGAAATTTAAATATTATGAAACTCGACACCCAAAAGGGCGAATAAGCACAAAAAAAATTTTCTATCAGTCTATGGTATCTATCTAACCGATAGAGATATTGAGGTGTTGTTCGATTCAGTGTGATGCTTACATAAGTATTAAAACAAATTATATCTGCGTTTCTAACATTATATGATAATTTGAATATTACGAATAAAACTAACTTAGTAAACTTTGAAGGCAGACGTTCCGAGAAGCAAGTACGACCAGCAAGAAATATATTATACACGAGTTTCACTCTACAGTAACCTACCGAGACGTGTGTTGTACAACCTCTATGAGCCCAGGACATGAATATTTTATACACGAGTTTCACTCTACAGTAACCTACCGAGACGTGTGATGTACAACCTCTATTAACCCAGGACATGAATATTTTATACATGAGTTTCACTCTACAGTAACCTACCGAGACGTGTGTTGTACAACCTCTATGAACCCAGGACATGAATATTTTATACATGAGTTTCACTCTACACTAACCTACCGAGACGTGTGTTGTACAACCTCTATTAACCCAGGACATGAATATTTTATACACGAGTTTCACTCCAAAGTAACCTACAGAGACGTGTGTTGTACAACCTCTATGAGCCCAGGACATGAATATTTTATACATGAGTTTCACTCTACAGTAACCTACCGAGACGTGTGTTGTACAACCTCTATTAACCCAGGACATGAATATTTTATACACGAGTTTCACTCCACAGTAACCTACCGAGACGTGTGTTGTACAACCTCTATGAGCCCAGGACATGAATATTTTATACATGAGTTTCACTCTACAGTAACCTACCGAGACGTGTGTTGTACAACCTCTATAAATTAAATTTGTTTTCATGATTAATTTCGATGCTACGTGATACAGTTTTTTGTAGCTTACGTCTACATTCCGGGATATTCTGGGCTCGATTTCCGTTAAAAGCTGCGTGCAAACGTTAAACGTTGACACACAAAAACCGCAATGCAGATGAAATTAGTGCAATTCGCATATAGTCATTTAAAAGGTGTAAAATGTATTATGCAGTGCATAGGTTCCTCGACAACATCAGAACACATTTATCATCTCCCTAATCTAAAGGTTAGGGCACCAAATAAGATTCTGCGAAACATTTTGCCACCAAAACTTTCTAATGGCATTTAACTTCAATTAAATATTTGGAAAATATGTTATTGAGAGCACCGTCACCAATAGTTGTGCACGGGGTGAATCGTGCGTTTTTCATTCGATTAACCTCTTACATTTAAAATTCTATAACTACTCCACAACGTCAACTTCGTAGTGTTGAAGATAAGGCCCAGGTGAAGTCGCTGTTAGTGGCAGGAACAAACTTACGGTACTGCATAGTTAGCTGAACTAGCAACTAGGACATTCTAACACTTCATGACTGAAGTATCATTCTGTTGTACAAAGAGGTTTTTAATTAAAGTAAATATTATCAGTTATGAATATTTCTTGTGAGCAAAGTCACGGGGGACTGCTAGTACACGCGCGCGCGTGTATATATATATATATATATATATATATATATATATATATATGTGTGTGTGTGTGTGTGTGTGTGTGTATTTTTATTTTTATTTGTAGTCTGTTTTTGCTTTTACAGATAGTACGTCGTGCAACATTTCAGTACTGAAGTTGTATTAAGAAATAGGTTAACCACTAAAAGTGTTTTATGACACTTTCTTAAAAAAACTGTTTAATGTTAATAGATAAAATGATTTAAAGAGTCAATATTTGTGACCTTTGGTCCTATCACCACTTACTCATGTTAATGTATGCAACTTATTTTGCCCTCTGACTATGTAACAACTTGGTGTTATATAACTTTCAATGAAATAATTAAATTTATCAACTAATGACTGATAGTGGATTTTATCATTACAAAAATCAAATAAGTTCAACATAGAAGCGTTTGATAAAAACAACATATAACCAGAAAGGAATGTAATATTTTAATTATTAAATTGCAGCATCTTCTTGTTTAATAAACGTGGTTTACTATATTTCCCTTCCTTCTCCATCCTTCCTCTCCCTGATTTCCCATAAACGCACGCACTACGCTAGGCACAGGTGGCTTGAAAGGTGTGGGTAGGGATTTGGGTCTTGAGTCGCCTGCTGCGTCTCCCGCACCTCTCTTCACACTTACGATCCGTTCGGATGACAAGGTCGGGGAGCGACGCCCAAGACAAGCCCCGACTGTAAAAGGGGGTTCTCTCGCCTCGTATCCTTCGTCCTGCTCAGATATAGGTGGAGGGTGGCGGGGGAATAAAACGAGGCACCCGCACTTCGTGTGGCGCCCAATCCTGGGTATCGTGTTACATTACCCTCCCCGCCCCTTCTGCAACGTACAATTCCTCGCCTAACCCTCTTTTTCCCTCTTGGATCCGTCTGGTTGCGCTTTCAGTACCCGCCATAAACACCACCCCTGCTTGGGGGGGGAGGGGCGTCCGTCCCACCCTTCAACACTTCGTCCCCTACAAACTCTTCAAGGACGCCGAATACTAGGGCATTATCCTGGCGCGTGCAGTCTCGTGAGATGCGGGGTTGCCTACCGAGGAAGGCGTGAAGCCAGTCAAGGAACATAAATTTCCCAACACGGGAAGCTTCCAGCGTACTTAGATCTACAAGTAGCAGAAAAATACTCATACACGATCCAGTGGTAGGCGTGCCGGTACCACGGTACCATATTCTTTCAGTTGACATATGTCCATAATAGTTCACTTTACACAGCAGAGTCTCTGAAATGTGGGGGATGACATTGGCTGTACGGATAGCAAATTACAGACAGGAAGTCAACTGACACATAAGTATACCAATACGTTTGATATCTGTTGTATTTAAGGCATATCACTGCTAAATTATGTCTGCCGCCAACGTCAATATATTACATGCATAGTTTGGTAATGACATTTCGAAGTATTGGAACGCTGCTAGTTGAGTAGGTTAACTACTTAACTACTAAATAGGCATTTGTATTTTTAATAAGAGTCTTTACTAAGGATAATTGCCTATGTGAATTTTCGTCTCTATTACGAAGGTCCTAGGAGTTGATAGAAAGTAATATTTAGTAAGGGTTTATAAGCGAAATATGTGTTGGGTCCAGAAATCAGTCTACCCGACTGTGTCTCCTCCCTAATAAATTATATTGTGTTTTTTTTCTGTGAGCTATCTCAAATTCGATAAAAGTAATTTAACATATTTTCCTTGGCCAAAATTGATATATATTTTCTTTCATACATACCACAAAGCAATCAATAAACATAAACAAAACTTCTCTTTTCTTTTTTGTATCTGCCATAGACGACAGCAAAATGCTAAAGAGTCTCGTTTCCAACAATATGATCACTTTGTGTCCACCTAGCATAGATTTGTTTACATCCTCGTAATTGCGTAAATTTAGGTTATTAATGAACTTGTACTGACACCGCCCATTCGGGAAGTATTTTGTAGTATATAGAGCTTAATAAATTTGGAATAGAGTGATGTTTTTTTTCCAGATACGTCGCTTTGCAATGTAATATAACAACCCATAGAAATTGTAACATGAACTTGCGTGTGCTTGTTTCAACGAAGCGTATTACATAACGTAACTGTACTTGTGGGACACGCTCCATTTTGTTTTCTTACGTGACGTTCTGTATTGGATGTTCATAATTTAGTACTTCTTAGATAGGGTAGTCAGTGCTTTACATGATTGTTGGAGGAGTCTGCACAGTAATTTGTCTAAATTTCTTTTTAAGCAAACAATAGATTATCAGTGTTTTATTTAAGACTAATATTAATGATCAGATAAAGGAATATTTTCTTTCAGTGTATTTCTGTAATTTCAATATCAACAAAATGAAAAATATACCATTAATATTATCCCAGCAAATTATTATAATAAAAATTATATCAGTTTCTGTAAATTTCTTCGAATAACGCTCTGTATACTTATAACTTTTTTTCTGATTGGTTACATTACAAACAAACTGCAAATATGAATAACGTCACTCCGGACTTGAAAAAATATGTTTTTTATCTATTTTGGATGCTGGTTTGTGTTTTGTGGCCTCAGCGAGGACTTTTAGTGAAATCGTAAAACATGAGTGTTGCTCTAAAATTAATGAAGCAAAAAAAATTAACATAAAATATCCTGCTTAGAAATTAAAAATGTTTTCTATTTAACTTTAGAATTAACGTTAAAAAAGTGAAAATCAGCGTATTCGCGTGTCATCAAGAGGTTTCTCGCCAAGATAACTATTATAAGTAGTGTTCTGTCAGAAGGCAGGTCAGAACCACGGAGGTCTCCGGGTGGTGTAAACTATGACATCCTTCGAGGTCGACTAGACGAGGTAATTCTGCGATGGTTCAACACTGTCTTCCGCAGTATGTGTATGAGATGACAACACAACTACCAGTCCTTAATCCAGAGAGGTAACTGTAAATATCGACCTCTCTGGCTGGGATTCAAACCCGGGATCCTTGGTTCACTGAGCCAAGTGGTGAGACTAGATAACTATAATTATGATTCTTAATTGAAGGCGTATTCAATAAACATGTTATCAGAAATAAATTTTGGTCTTAAACTAAATTGTTTGTGCAACAATACATTCACCTAAGAAGTCTTGGCTGGCATCACGTCTTCTTTGATAGTCAATCCCACGTTGTACGATTCTATTAGCAACCGGAAGATGTCTTAGCATTCGGCACTCTGAATATAGAACAGGGATAAACGTTTTTGAAAAATGGCGCTAGCATGATTGTTAAAATTTAAATCAAACGTTTTTATTAGTATGTTAGGTCTCGTGCATAAGGAAACAAAATAAATGAGGGAAATTTTAAAATTATCTGGCCTACGTTGCACCGAGACCTCCTATGAAAACGGCGTTTAGAGTAAACTGCGATACAAGCTCTGAACATTTACTGCGAAGATTCTAAAATATAACCTGCTGAGTACATGTCACTGAAGTATCTTAATTACGGTACTTTGTACAACTCTGTTTTATCTTGGTGCACAAATTAAAATTTGAAACGTTTATAAATATACTTCATTATATGTTTCTTCACACGTACCAGTATTCGCAGATAACACAAAATTTTAATGCGCATCTTGCCAATATGTCTCGTCCTTGTGATCCACCTCGGAAACTCACCGCTGCACTCAAACTTAAACAGCCGAGATATTGTACAATGCGGCAAGGTTATACAAAACCACGACTTACTTACAAAATAACTAAGCAATAAAACTAACACTGAAAATGTTCACAAAGTCTTTCATTTCTCTGACAGACTCACCATTGTTGACAGAACAAAGGGCAAATGGCTCACTGGAAGAACACGCCCGTCATCAAGACAACAAGAGGAATGGACGAGGTTAACTTAAATGTGGCGGAGATTAAGTCAGGTATGTAAGTATAGGGCAAACGGGAACACTATTATAAAACCCGCTGGCCAGTGACGACGTTAGCATAGGAAATCAGAATGACCCCATTCCGTGTCGAACCCAGCTAGTTATGGAAGGTTCCAAGTGGCCTGGATCATACCTCAGCACGTCCACTTAGAGAAATATATAACATTTAAGAGCCCGTGTCAGTAATCGTGCTGCATTTTTTCCTTTGTTTCTTCCAGAATATAAATTTGGTAAGATTTATTCGCAAATGTGTTAATAACGACTAACCTAATTACATCACTTTTAATACCCACATTGTCTTCGAAATATTAAAGTTTAGAGGGCATGGTACATAATTCAACGCTAAAAGCATTAATCTATAACTGTGGGTTTCTTGAAGACAATTTGCGAATATTAAACAATAGCCATCATAGACAATAGTTTTAGCCAACGTTTTAAACAAAATTGTTTCTAGTGTTACGAACTTCTGAGGCACAATCTCTGACGCCAGAACCTCGTGTATTTAACCGCGACGCAAGAGATCACGCGTAACGAATTAGTAATTTTGGATAAACATTTAGTCATAAAGTTGGCAAAAATTGAGGATTGTCATTGAGTATTTTATCCACTTTGGCTTCGAAAAAAGCGAAGGAATCAATTGATGTTTTCAGCGTTAATTTATCTACTACACACTATTTAAGCTTAGTTATGAAATAATTAATTTGAATTAAAATTAACGATAGTAATTATCTCTCGCCATACCATTAAAATGTGATGTTTCTATTAAAAATCATTTCCGGCAATGCCACGTATGTTTTATTTGTTATCCGAAAATGAACAAGTTTACTAAAAAAGAAGATATAGCCCCCTTTTCTGAAAAATTCAAAGAATTCAGGTTATTTAATAGCAATGTTTAGTTGGACAGCTCCGTAATCCCAGTAGCTATGTCGACTGTGCAAGGTAGTTTAGGCAGGTGTTGCAGTTGTGACGCTCAGATCTATTAGTGAGCTAGGTGACCTCGCTTGTGTTTGTCTTGTGTTCACCGTCCAGTGGAACAACAGCTCAGGTACCCTCCTCTCTCAGAACTGACTCTTCACCTTTCGCTCCAATGTTACCATACATAAGGTCCACTACTCCCGGATATAACGTTGTTACTAGGCCCGTACGTGCTTCGTTGTGTTCTAGTCACTACTTGTCTACACCATATCTTCACGGCCAGAGGAATCTAGTCATATAAGAGCTAAAACAACGTTCGAGAATATCAATATGTATAGATAAAACATATTATAGAGTTCCCAGGTAAAATAAATCTTGTTTGGCTGACAAAAAGTAACAGAAAACAATTTTAAGGCAATACGCGTAATATTGAATTTATTACTCTAGTACCCTTTCGTGAAATGTCTTCAGACATATGCACGTTACCTACAACCATAATATATTCCAGTGATTCAGAAATAATAACGTGCAATTATACCAAGTAAGAAACGTTCACTTAATTAGAACGAGGTACTTGCAGCACATTAATGGTTTACTTCTTTTATTACTTCTCAAAGCGTCAAAACAAGATCTTTATATACCAACTAGCAGTCCCCCGCGGCTTTGCTCGCGAGTATTATTCGTAACTGATAATATTTACTTTAATTGATAAACCTCTTTGTACACAAGATTGGTACTTCAGTCATCAAGTGTTAGAATGTCCAAGCGGCTAGTTGAACTAATTCTGCAGCAGGATAAGTAGCTATAGCTGTCCACGCGAAAATCAGTCTTAAGTTTGCCCCTGCCACTAACAGCGACTTCGCCTGGGCCTTATTTATAGCCTTGTCTATTTGACGTTGTGGGGTAATTACAGACACCTAAGGTAAGAGGTTAATCGAATGAGAAACATCTGTTTACCCTGTGCACAACCATTAATGACGGTGTCCTCAATTATATATTTTCAAAATATTCACTTTAACTTTATTGACATTACAATGTTTCAGAGGGTAAAGGTTTCGCGGAAACGTATTTGGTGCCCCAAACCTGAGATTAGTGAGATGATATATCGTTGGTTTACTGCCAAAAGTGACAAAGTCAAAATGAGATAAAATTATAAAAATGCTAGGAATATGTATATGTTGTTCACGAACAATTGCCCTAGTTTAAAGTCTATCTGTTGTTTCGTCGTTTCGTACTGTTGTATCACAGTATAGTGATATACCACATTTTTGTTAATATCCAAAATTTAGTACTGTTTTTAAACGAAATAGCATTTATGACTTAATCACTTTTGGCAGCATACCGACGATATGTCAACTGATATTGTAGAGGAACCTAAGTGGAAAGCGAACTGCAATTTTACTCCTTTTAAAGACTACATGTAAATTGCACTAATTCGATCTGCCTTGTAGTTTTTGTGTGTAAGGATTGAACGTTTGCACGCAGCTTTTAACGGAATTTGAGCCCAGAACCTCCTGGAATTTAGACCTGAGTGACAAACAACCGCGTCACGTAACGTCGAAATAATTCATGAAAATAAAATTTATTGAAAAAAAAATAATAAAATATCTGTGTCCTAGGCTTATAGAGGTTGTACAACACCACGTCTCGATATGTTACTGTAGTGAAACCCCTGTATAAGTTGTTTCTCGCTGCTCGTTCCTGCTTTTCGGATCGTCAGCCTTGATTATTGACCAACTAAGTTTTATTCTTAATAATCACGTTTCTTATAAAGAAAAAAAATTACATATTTTTTTAAATATTTACGTAAGCATCACTCTGACGCGAACAACACCTCAATATCGCTACTTTTTAGATAGATATCGTGGGTTGATGGAAAACAAATTTTGTGTTTTTTCACCCTTTTGGGTGTCGAATTTCGAAATATTTTTAATTTACACCTTAGACATTTGTATAAGTATCCAACAGAAGTGTAAATCACATCGCTAGCCCGTCCAGTCAAATCAAAACCGATCATTCCCAAAAAAAAAAAAAAAAAAAAAAAAAAAAAAAAC
>PNEQ01052681.1:29572-118468 GCA_003012365.1 Medauroidea extradentata | reverse complement strand
AGAGAGTAAATTTCGAAAAACCCTTGAATAACGTTTTAGAATACTTTATTGGTATCTCGTGGACGTAAAAAACACAACATTAGCCCGCTGGGTTCAAGATATATCGCCGAATAATTGAAAACGCTTTTCACCACTTTTCACCCTTTTTGACGTCCTTAGGTGGCGAATTTCGAAAATTCCTGAAATTACTTTTCAGGTATTTGAGTAAGCATCAATCCTAAACAAAAATCACGTCTCTATATAAAAAATTATGGGATCGATATACATCGAATGTGTGTCAAACTCATATTACCCCATTTTTAACCAGTTTATGGCCGAATTCGGAAAATATATTTTAAATGGTACTTGAGATATTTACAAAAGCACAAATTTAAAGTAAAGAGTACTTCGATATCTCGATTGATTCGATAGATATGGAAGGATAATCGAAAACACATATCACGTATTTTCACCCCTTTAAATAAAGAATTTCGAAACGATTTTGAGTTCTGTCATAGACATTTGTAAAAGTAACCAATTAAAGTTAAAATCACGACGATCGCCAATTGTGTTTCAAAGATAAAGACGATTCATTAAAAACACATTTTGACCCTTTTTACTGCCTGGGGGTCGAATTTCAAAAAAACCTAAAACTACTTTTTTGGGTATTTACGTAAGCAATATTTTGAAGTGAATATTAACTCTCTATCCCGAAGGGTTCGATAGATATCGATAGTTGATTGGAAACACATTTAAGGTCTTTTCACTCCCTTAAATGCTGAACTTCGAAAAATCCTTAAAATGTCTAATATACACTTTTACGAGTATCCTATTAAAGTAAAAATCACGACGATTGGCCGTCGGGTTCGAGCTCTATCGACGTTTCTTCGGAAACACATTTCACCCCTTTTCACCCACTTAGAGGTCTAATTTCGAAAAATCCCGTCTTAGTGCTCGCCTACGAGCTGAGGGGAACCCCCACAAAAAATTTCACGATTCTAGGTCCAGTGGTTTGGGCTGCAGTTTGATATGTCAGTCAGTCAGTCAGTCAGTCAATCAGTCAACTTTCATTTTTATATATAGAGATTTATGTGAAATGAAAATAAAGTCGTTTCGTCTTCATTTTACAAACTCATATTTTAACACTGGTGCCCAGTCCTGGTGAAAAATGTGACAGAAATATGCGCACGAACCGCCATTGGCAGAAATAGAAACAAGTGAAAGAAGTATTTTGCACTACGTCCTTAAAATAAAACGAAGTTTTTCAAATCTCTGAAGTTACATGTGTGAACAAATAATAATTATTGTTGTATCTCGCTCAAAATTTAATCAGAATACAAACAAACTGTAAATATAAAAATGAAACGAACACAGTAGGGTTTATAATAATATTTACGCTACTGAAATCATTTTGCCGTGTGCCGTATATGTGTGTATAAATATAAACAATTAACAAATTATATTTATCAACCGTTTTGATGACACAGCTGTGTGATATTTTGCTAATTGCGTTGTAATAATCAGTCGCAGATTTCGCAAAGGATGTAATAATAAATTTTAATTACACATTAAGAGAATGCTGTTTTGTTTGCTGTGAAATGTAGCGTTAACAGCTGTTCAGGTTTATTTCCAACAAAAATAAATAAATAATTAGTTAAAATCTCGAAACTTTGATAATTAGTTTAATTCATCCTTTTTAAATGCCCATTCCTGTACAAATGTTTATTGAAAATTAAAGGCCGTGTTATACTTAAAATTATTTGCAACGTCTCATTGTTAATCAATTAAGAATTTCTGGATGCAGGTCTGCTTGCGAGCAGATAATTTCTCTTTGATCTGTATGTTTAAGACAGCGAGCATGCATGTTACGTACGTTGGTTCCAATAATCACTTATCTTATAGACAAGAACCAAACTAGCACGAGTCTAGTTGCGTTTTAACTCAAGAGTTAGAGCCTGTACAGATTACATCACAGTGATTATAGTTTTCACGAATAACGTTGATATTATAAGTCCCTTCTCGTTAATTGCTTTCGTACAAGTCCAGCTGCTACCAGCTTCAGGTACGGTGACCCAAACATCAATGTAGAATAACTTTCATTCGCTTTACTATTGATATTATACTATATAGAAATACACAAGTCATTATTCCTGAAAATTACATATTACAGAAGCAGAAGCTCTGATATTTTCTGTTCCCCTGGTATATCTGGAAGAGTATTCGAACACTGTATGCCAACAAAATTAGTTTATCCTTTGATCCATTTAACAAAAAATTATTCTGTCTAAAAACTTTGTTAGATGTAATTGGTTATATGTAGACGAAAGTTGTAAATCATTTATATAGAATCTCTGTGTCACCGCTATGTGTTAGTTATTATGTCAATTTGCAAATTTATTTCCGTAAAGTTTTACTGGGTTTATTATTCCTTACGGAATTAATTCCTTTTCTTCTCCTGTTTTGTGTTTTATTTTACATTTAATGTAGTGCCTACCTGCTGTGGTCTAGCAAGACTGTTTGGCTGGCACTTCGATATTTTCGTAAATAAATAAAATAAAATAAATTACTATGCCTTTATTCGTGAGGAAGTTAATTACACTTAACCACGTGTAAAATGTTGCGTAAGTAGATGTTTGTATTTTCATTATACATACATTTCAATGTTCCTGCCAAAATTGCATCAAGTATTTTTATTTAAGCATTAATAACGTCAATTAATTAAAATCTACGCTGTCTATTATACCCTGTAATTTCTTCACTTATCACAAATATAGAATAAAATTAAATTCTGAAAGTGAGAAAGAAAAAAAACACGCTATACATAAGGAAATTAATAAATACTACTACTGTAGATGTTTGTTCCTGATATATAGTTGACTTGTTTATAAAATCGTTTAAATTTTCAATAGTTTTCAAATTATTGGGCATATCACTCCAAGAACGGGTACGAGAGACGGCATGGAGACTACTTGTACGACGTATGAGAACGATAGTAAGCGTTTGATGCTGGAGAATGGTGTTCTTATGCCGTTCTTGTGACGCACGGCAATGTGCAGTTGCAACAATGCAACGTACCCGCATGCAATTGTCCGTGCACGTCAAAGTTCTCTTTATCTTCAGCAAGTGCTGCAGCTTGTCTTGCCAGCTAGGTAGCCGGGATAGTCTCCAATTCTGCACGCAATAAACATGACATCACAAGTTGCAACTTCAGCTCGTACAACAGTGATTCTTACATATCAGGGAGGACAAGTGAAGTTGTTGAATAATATATACCAATACTGCATTATGCCACCTATACAACTGACTAGATGCTTCTGTGCTTGTACTGCAACCTGCTGAGGAATTACCGTTGTTTATCTTGTCTGAAAACGTGTGTTTTCATTACCGGCAGTAATCCTGACATCTCATAAACTAAATACAATAATAATATAATAAGCCTTTATATTACCGCTGTTATCAACTGTCAGTCTCACAATTCTAACATTGCCTGTTTACGTTATATATACGTTCAAAATTATTTACAATTCTTAGTGAATTTTTGTAATACACTAACATATGTAACAATTTAAGAGTTGATTATTACGTGAATATGAAAATAAGTACAAACAAAATTGAATCAATCAAGCTTCAAACTACAACGATGACAATACGACAGAAAGAGAGAGAGAGATGAAAGATATGTCGAGTGATAATGACTGTATAACACTAAATTGACCGACTGTGATAATAATTTTTACAATAATTTATTTTCAGTAATTTGTTTTTATGTCCACTTCTGAATTTTCTTGCGTACTTCCGTACTATTAAAATACAGTATTTATCAAATTGCATTACATATATTATGTGAGTTTGGTTATGATAAACTGTTAACGTTCCGTTAAGTTTTTAAAAGAACTTTCTGTATAAAAGTTAAGCAGACTTAAATGTAACTGATCGATTGTATGATGGCCTGTCACTCACTATCTGGCTGCTTGATGTATTGTAAAAGGAATCCCGTGAAATTTTTTGCTAATTCTTTAAAAGTAAATAAATCTAAACTATGAACTAATAACTAGATTCAGTTTCTTGGACGTACTCCATTGTAAAATTGAATGACTGTCAAAAAAAACTCATCATTGTGTCGCAAGTTATTTGGTTTTTATTTTATTAGTTATTTATTTCATTTATTATCGGTTTGTTCCTTGTTTTTATTTGACCCGATTCCATCTTGGAATTTCTTGTTGTGTTTGTATCTTGCTGACTAAGCATAATCTGCTTATTTTATGTTTTTTTTTCTTTTTTTCTTTTATTTGTTTAGTTTTCTTTGACAGTCATTCAATTTTACAATGGAGTACGTCCTAGAAACGGAATCTAGTCATGAACTCCCATTGCACAGTTCTTTCAAAGATAATATGAATTAATAGCTGACGATTAACAGATAAAATGAAATAAAGCAAACAATTTTCCGATATTATTAATATAAACTTTATTTAAATAAGAACAATAAACGCTAACAGTGCAAAAATAGTGCTCAATTACTTTGCTGATGAATTCGTCCTATGTTAAAAGATGCAGCCACGTTAATTGCTATACATTATACACTATTATTTGTTTTGTTCACGTGAGAGTAATATTCGTACGCGGGTTTCTTTAGTATTTTAATAAAAAAAATTTATAACAAGTTTGTAATAATTTCATTTACTGCAGTAATAAAGTTGGTCTATGATTGTGTTACATGATGCTTTGTGCCAAAATACTGAAGTAGGTAGGCTAACACTCGGAATAATTTTTCGGAAGTTGTTATATAATCGCCAGCTCTGACAAGCAACAAGTCATTACCGTTGTTAAGGTTATTGAATTATAACTAATTTAACTAATTTTTGGGAAGGCAAGGGATTATTTTTATCTCGACGACACTGCCTGTACAGACCGCCAAGGATTGCAAGCCACTCAAACATGGATGTTTCTCTTCCGGAATACCGTCGGTTTGTATGCGACCCGGTGTACAGCACGGTGTAGCGTGTTGCATATGCAATCCTGCATGCAGGCGCTAAAACGCTCGGAATAATGTTTCCGAACAAGCGTCAATATATGATTATTCATGAAGTCTGTAGAAGGACTGTTGACCAAGACAATGTCCATACGTATTGCTTACATGTGTGCTGTAAAGCCACTACGTCATGTTTATAGTGTACAGTATTATGTCATGTAGAAGCCATCTGATATTTAATTTTGAATAACTGGCAGAAATACACTTTTATATAGATAACATTAAAGAAAACTCTTTTAAATAAAAAATTATATTCTATATTTATTAACATTTATTTTACAGTTTTTATATATACTTTTGTATGAAACGTTTGTTAAAATTTTAGTGACTGAAAAGACACAATTTTGGAATTTATTTACCGTTTGAACTCTATGGTTAAGGTTATTGAGCATTTTATCCAAATACAGATGTTAAGAACTGTTTCGAGTATTTTATTAAAGTATTTGGAAGGTGTCATGTATCAACATACTGTTTGGCAATTGTTTCACATTAATAAAATATTCTTCAGCTTTCAGTCAGTTCTAGAAAAACTGTTTTACTTCTGTACTCTAGTGCTATAAATGATGACGTTATAGGAATGACTGTTTCAAATCTGCTAATGTTTTATGTAGCTCATGATTGGCGTACAGCTTACTAAGGCATAACACCGTACATTTAATCATCACAGTCATTTATTTTCTGCCATGCTTATCACTGGTTGCAGCAGGCATCTGCTTACCGCGAAGAATGACAAGAAATGAAGCCGTACAATGGAGAGGCGCTGGAATGAGATGGACGGAGGAAACTGGAGATCCTCGAGAAAACACACTGGCTAGCGACATCGTCCGCCACGGTTCCCTCGTGCGGAAATCCGGTGACCTGCACTGTCGGGGTTCAAACCCGGATCTCCTAGGCGGGAGGCGAGTGATCTGAAGTGGAGTTGTAGTAAACTTGTGAAAGATCTTTAGTTACATTAAGGAAGAGTACTTCTTCTTCACGTTCTAAACTTTAGTACTAATAAATCAATGATTTCGTTCATTTAATGTACCGTATATTACTCTACTGCTAGGCAAGGCCTTAGCAATTATATTTGTACTTTGATTATGAAGTCCTGCAGTGTATACGTAGAGAATATTTACACAGTAGCGTAAAATTCGAGGGTATATTTTAAACAACTTCAGCCCCTAGAGTATAGTGCAACCACAACGATGCGATGACCTACTTTACTGCAACTTCAATACTGCGAATACTGGAGCTTAAGAGAAATATGTACCTGGCGCATTAACGATGTTGCAGCGTTCTAAGTTTACTTTTTCCTACGTTAAACCGTCAAACCTTGTACTTTTATATAAGACAATAACACACACTTGTAACTGAGTTTTTATTATTTGAAATATACAGCACACTAATTAAAAAAACGATTTTTGGGGCCCCACAGAATAAAAAAAGTTTTTTTTAGACGGTTATATTTACTAAATATACCGCCCAGATACTTAAAACACAAAACTAGAAACATGCGTTGGACATTTCCTCAAACTTTCCACTAGTGAAATTGTGGTGACGCCGTTTAAAGTCTCATAGATACTAGCGTAAAACTATAGCACTGCTTGTAAGTTTGGCGCGCAGCGAATAGAAGCGAAGCGGTTACTGTCGGGTGTGGCAAGGTAAACGTTATCACTTGCCTGTCTCCGCGCATAAAAATGTGAAAATTACATCCCGTACAAAGGTTCCTTAAATTTTTTTTTTGCGCGCAAGCCTCGTAATACCGTCGAACGACCAGACTGTTGACCTTGGCTCAAGTGCAGTTTCATAAAGCCAGCTAACATGTATGTTAAGTCGTGGAGAGAGTTCTGCCGTGCAGGTAGTTGGTAGCATTGCGGGGTCCGAAAATAAGGCTCGTGCAAACGCTCAAGCTGGGGCCGCCCTCAGCCATGCTAATTCTGACCCGTAGAGCGAGCTAGCACGTAATTTGTATGCCGGGCTGGTGGACGCGCCGAGCGCGTGGTAATGATAACTTTTTATTTCTTCGCAGTTCTCAGCCACCGTCGTCTAAACCTTCCCTTCACTCCTATCTGCATGAACTACGCTTCAAAGCTCCCCCCCTCCCCATGGTTGACCTCCCCATGCGGTGAGCACGCGTAATATTCTGTTGCGCACATATTGAATACATTACCGCGGTACTGCTGATAAGAACCCTGACTGGACAAAATACTCTCACACGACTTTTCTCTCCCCTCTCACAGCCACCGTTTACTCATAAATATGATAATTCTGCGAAACAGTTATGTCGCATATATCTTACTCTTCATTTGTTTGTTTTTCCTCGGGTGCGGAGATACTTTTTTTCTACCACCGCGACTGTTGTTGTTTTTCGATAAATACGAACGGAGCGCAAGATATGTGTTTTTGGAGCTCCCTACTTTCACGACATTGTTTCATCTTTCCTGATGACAATGAAGGATTGTAGTTCAAGAAAAGTTGCACTTCATGACATATCACTTCTTAAAGCCCGAAGGTCGGTTAGAAACATTGATTTAAAAGTAGTTTTCCTAAAGTAATTTATATTTCGTAACTTATTGCCTACTTTTTAAATAACTGCGACATTTTGATAAGCAATAAATATGTGATTTGAGAATGAGAAGCCAAACGATAACACTTATTAATCCCCAGAAAATGAACTAAGTAAATTTTAAACGAACCTTATGATAACTTCAGAAATTATAATCGTGTCACTATTACAAAGTTTGATTTTTTGCCCAAGTAAATAGTTGATATTAAACCTATGGTGTAGTTTTTAAAATAATTTCTGAGTATCTTAAAATTTGACGTTTTGTTACAAAAAGGTAAATTTTCTTACATACAATTTTTTTATATGTTCAATAAATACACATATGAACAAACACAGCATATTAAGTTATTTTCGACACTGTCAGCATACAAGTAGGCTATGCAACATGAGATGACGAAAGACCACGCCAATGTTTAACGAAAATTTTTTAAGGTAGACATAACTAAAATGTATTTGCCGACAGTAAATGTGGCATTTGAAAATTATCATGTATTAAGTTAAAAAATTTACTGGGAAACTAAGTGGGGACGGTGTACCGGGTAAGGTTCGAATCCCGGCGCGGTTGACTCTACAAGTGGGAATGAGGCTGCGCCAAATGCGTTTGTTGGTGGGTTTTGGGGCTTCACTTTTTATTTGGAGTGTGTGTACTTTGTCGCCGGCCAGGGATGTGTCCTCGAGCATGCAGGCAGACTAGCAGGGAGTCGAGAGAAAACCATGCACAGAGACAGACATGTTGGTATTAGAAGCTATTGCAGCAAATTAAGCTTATTTGTGTAAACTCAGTGATTTTATCATGTCTTTAGTTTTAGAAAAACAGTTCAATGGAGTAGATTGTGACGTCACGAAACAGTGGTTTCTTCATTGGTCTCCCATTTCCAGCACTTCTTTATTCCGGTGCTACTCCATCTTCACCTCACTCACATTGTTTGACTTCATTAATATGAGACACACAAACGTTTTCACTCTCTCGTTTCACTAATAATAAACAACAGCAAAGATCATTGCAATACGTATATTAACATTTTTAAGAACAGTGTTCATGAAATCGCGCTGTTTTGAATTTCGTACATTTACGTTAACACCTTTAAAAAGCAACAAAAAATGTTTCGGGAAACAACTGCGTGGAACTATTTGCATGTCCTGAATCCCCTTGTCGTCCCTATTCCTCCGGAGATGGTCTTGTTAGGTCTCGGAGGGGAAAAACTGACTTGAAAAATGACGCCCGCCATTTAGTAATTTAAATTTCTCAGAGTGGAAGGAAGTGTGGAAGGGTTGTGACGCGGAACCACCCTGCCCCCCTCCTTCTCGTCGCCATTTTGTCTCCCCTCTCCCGTCGCCACATAACCCCTGGTGATTTATGAATCTCGGAATATATTTTTCAAAACCGTCGGCGAGACGTCTGTGGGAGGATGTCAATTGTGCGGTGGTGAGGGATGAAGATGTCGGGGGAGGGGGAGTGGAGTGTGGGAGAATGCGAGGAACAAGGGGCAGGGGTAAGAGGAGGATGGGGGCACTACTGAATGTGTCTAATGACTGCTACGACTCCAGCACAACTATACAATCTGCCCTGCCACAGCAAGCAAGTTGAAGTATCTTCAAGTGGTAACTATTCTTCCGAGATTTCTCGTAACTTTGTGATGTTATAAAATTAAAATAATGCCATCTAGTTTATTACATTATTAGCAATATAAGTTCATTGATTATTCTTTACCATAAAATTTATATTATTTTGAGAAAATCAAATAAATTCAAATTTTAACTATTTGTGTAGTTATATACGTACGTAGTTAGATATAATTCAATATTGTAATCCATTTTAAAGTGTTCCTTGAAGTAACGGTAGGGCAAATGACAATTATATGACATGAAACATTTTGTTTAGTAAACGTTCAGACAGGCATAAGCTCACTATTTTAACAAAACATTATTACAAAATTAAAAATGATAATATAAGTGAACAAAATTATCTGTACCTGGAACATTTTCTGACGCCTTTACATTTATAAATAGCAATAAACTAAAATTTGTACCATTTTATTTATGGAAGAAAATTTTTCATATTCGGCGGAAATTTATTTTATAAGATTAAAACATGTGGAACATTATTTTTAACATATATTAACAATTATAATATGCCAACTTGCACCTCAGAACAACAGGACGCGACAGTTTTATTAAAATTATCGATATCGATTTAAAATAATATATATTTAATCTACAGCATCTCTGTTTACACATTACTGCATGATACATTGTTTTCTAACACAATTTATTAGTGAAAGCATTATTTATATATAAACATACGTAAATATTTTCATAAAATATTTAAAACACAATAAGCAAAGTATGTTGCGATTTTATTTTATTTGTCCTAACTATGTAGTGTTTGGTTCTTATAGGCCTATTGTGTGTTTATATTGGAATACAAGTTTTTTTCTCAGTGGTTTTAAAAAAATACTTTGAGAAAATATGTGACTTGAATATATTGACAGTAAAAACATGTTTATCCATAATCTCACGGTAATATTCACGGAACACGGCAACTGATGCAGTGAATAAATCACTTGTATGCGAATATGGCTGCCCCTAATTTAGCCTTCTAAGTTTATGGAAATAACTTCATTACCTAGCATGTATGTGTAACTTAACAGAAACTAAAAACATTGCTTTGAGGCAAAATCCTTTTTATTAATTAATAGTTTAGTAGAATTCATTACACGCAGGAAAATTTAAATTAGTAGGGAGTAAGGAGTTAACATATGCTTCCTGCATTCTTTTACCTGTAATATAGAGACCGGAAATATTCTCACAAATGTACAGCGCGGCTCGTACTAATAATTCAGGAATTTATCTCCTGCTAGGGAACTGCAGGATATTTATTTGCTCTTAGTGTAATTTTAAGCTGTTTATCAGCAATAGTATACTCTGTATGCACTGATACAGTCCAATTTTAAGATATAATGTGACATTACATCCAATAAATAAATGTCTTATTATTTAAATTTTGCGTGCTTCCTAGACACCTAAGTTATTCGGGTATTATTTTCGACAGAAGCTATTATGCAAACGCCTGTAAGAATTTTTACGTTAACATTTGCCTCATGACTTAACTGAAGCCTCCTGTGGGTATCTGACTCAGTGATAAACAAGTAACAAATTGGTTGTCAGAACATAAGACATTAATTTAATAAGAAACGTACAACGAATATCCAATGTCTACTTGTGTGAACACAAGTCTATGAAGTTTAATCATCATAAGGTTAGTTAACCATCTAATTATTCATATAAAATAAAAAATATATAATTGCATTTAATTTCGTGTAGTGAAACATACTGTCCTGTAGAATCGATTTAATTTTCACCGACTAATGGTGCGCGATAATGTTTTCTCTTCGAGAAAACTGTAAAAATAAAATAAACATTCGTCATATTTAAAAATTTAAAAACGATAAAAGAATTTAATAATGTTATCAGGACACATGGTATTGTGAAATAAATGGCGTCTTAAATTGGTGTGAAGTGCAGTTTCACTTTTGGCGAGTTATGATTTATGCTTACTGTTGGTAAGTAAGAAATTTTGTACAATTTTGTCTTTAACTTGCCGCTATGCATATACCACAATATACTGAAATTTTTTACTGGAAGAAAATGTTGTCAAAGTCTACAATTATTACACGTAGAAAAGTATTTTAAAAAAATAGATGATAATGTATTTGTTACTGAGCAAACTTAGCCACACGTGGCATCTTCGTAGTCACGTGTATAGTCACGAGATTTTTTAAATTTCAACCTGCTATGCATTTTGTTTCATCTGCAAGTCTTGGAATGTCTAACAGCTGGCGATTGCTAGCCATATCTGGCTTAACTACAGTGTTGGAAATTTCACAAAGGTTAGATGAAAATTGCTATGCAAGTATTAATCAGTGGTTGTAGAATAAGTTTATTTCTGAAGACCGTTAACAAGGGGAAGTACATAAATAATATTCAATTTTTAAATTAATTATTGTAGGTTACGTAAAGTCAGCATTAAAAAAACAGACAAATTCTTACCAACTTTTCGAGCAAACATTTTCCCGAGTGATGATTGCTGCGAAACTGATTGTGTTTACGGAAGTGTCACAGCAGGAAAATATTTGCCAGTAATGTTTGCAATGACCATTACGTCGTAATATTTCGTTTTAATTTTATTGCGTTAAATCCCAAAATCCTGGTCATTTTAATTGCCGTTGAAAGCGTTTGTTTATTATGCCCTCTTAATGCAAACGCCGCAATAAAAATAGTAAGATATTAACATGGCGAACTTATTTTCTATACAGTAAATCAATTACGCCACTGGGGTTAGCGTTTACACAAATTTAGATGTGAATAGTATTTTTTCGTTACAAATTAATTGGAATTCGTTGCGAACATCCTTGCACGCTCAAAGAGAGGGCGTTATCGTTATTTCACACATGTTTTGGATCCTCATTTTCCTTGTTTCTTGTGAAGGCTGGTGATTTATTTTTTAAGTGATAGTTTTTTTCTATTTACTATCTGCAATGTCGTTTTGCATAAACATGAACAAGTTATATATGACACCTCATCATTGATCTAAAAAAATGTAAAAGTGATTGAATGATATTAAGGGTTTATTTCATGATTACAAGTATTATTAAAAAAATTTTACATTTCAAATCAAACAAGTTTGTCCCATGTGAGGCAATAAACATGGAGTAATTTTAAATTCAATTATTTAAAATGTTTTATAAATGAGACATCTTCTTGCATCCTTATTGAAAGTATTTTATAAAATATTATGACACTACTGATATGCAAAAACTAACATTTCAGAACTAAAATGTTCAAGCTTCTATACGTAATTTAATGTATAAAATTAAACTGAGCGAGAAGACGCGGCAGTTACACAATGTTTTCGAATTTATGGAAACTCTGGTTCGATTTCCTGCTCCGCCATCGTGAATGACAGGGTTTATTCTTCTAACAGGAAATGAACTACTTTGGGGAGTCGTTACGATTTCAGCGACACGGTAACACTTCTAATTCCGTTGATCTCTAGGCGAGTCCGGTTCGAACTGTCACAGCAGGAGGTCTGTACATTATTTCCTAGCTCGTAGTTGGTACAATACATATAAGTATTCAATAAGTATTTTAGTAAATAATTGGTAGCATCTATTATATTTTTGACGGTAAATTGTTGGAAGCCGTTTAATCAACAAGTTGACACTTGAGAAGTTTTAGATAATGTTTTGCTGGTATTAAGATCTTTCAAGACATTTGTACAAGCTGAACGTTATAGTAACATAAATTTCCCTCTTTATTTACTGAACAACCAGTCCAAGCATGGGGGCACATTATTTTTCATAGAAAATTACAGTTTTTTAACTAAAGGAAATTCTGTGACGTCGTCAAAAACTAATCAGTAAGTTACTATTTGTTTGTCAGGGTGAAACTGACTATTTACGAAATTTTCTGCAATGAATCGTTATGGATAATAGAGTCAAAAGCCAAATGTCGTTGCGTTATTATTAAGAAAGAGAAATAAGTGTTGACAATTTTCAGAAACAATGGAAACTACAAAATTAGAAATAACAGATTCGTGTATTTTGTTAAGTTGATTTGAAATGTTATCTCGGTTAATATTTTGAGGTTGATAACGGTGCATGTTTCTAGAAAATTAAATAGTTAAAATATTTTTAAACTGTAGGTGGCGGTGGCAATCGATTTTTTATGACGTTGATGCTTATGTTTGCGTTAAAATAATACCAAACGTTTTAATTCACGTACAATTGTAGGGCAATTTTTTTTTTGGACAGAAAATTCGGTGAAAAAAACAGTTACCTGCCAGATATGCAATGTGATGCGTGCGTTCATTATATTCAAGCTGCAGTCTAGACGCACGAAAGATTTTGCAAGAGTCATTTACTGAACAACCTGCAAATAAGAAGTTTGCCGGGTTCTGTGTGAACAGCAGCACGTGCGTATGCATTATAGCCTACTCAAACATCCCTAATTCGTTTATTCCATTTCTTAACTCATAATGTTTCCCAAGAATTATAAATAAATAGTTCAGTAAAGAATCCGCTATTTTAAACCATCCGCTTTACGCTAAGCAAAATACGAAACAAATATTTCATTCATTTGTAATACCGTTGAGGCAGTATGTCCATAAGTATAAAGTCATATAACGTCACAAGTATAGGGGTCGTAAGTAAGAGTAAGTAATAATTATTTGAAATATTCTTGTATTGGAATTCAGAAAGATGGGATAAAAATAGCGGTTAAAGTTCTTTGCCTGTTTAACAGCACTAGCGTTCGTGTACGACATTCCTATAAAATAATGGGTAGTATATGGTAAGGACGTCCGGCAAAATGAATTCAGTGGTACTGACCAGCTACGGGAGGTGCGATAATGTGTACCAGAAACTATTATGCTATAATATGTAAAACAGGAGGTTAAGAAGTGTGCGCTGGCAATTAGCACACACACTTGTAATAGTATTTAATCGTTGAAATAATTTGAGAAAAAATTATTTGCAGTCACGCGCAGAATAGTATCTGGCAAGCAAGAGTGTGCAATTAAAACAGTTACTATTTGTGTCATTCCGTAAATAAATGGATGCCGAATGGTTTACAATTCGTCAATTGCTACCTACGCACATACACATACACATCTGTACACACATATATACAGGATGTCCCACGTGTCCGGTCTAATAGGACAAGTCGCATTCCGCATGTGCAAAGCTAATCATGGCCATAAATTAAATTATTTTCTGTCGTAATGCACGGGGATGTGAACACACTGCCGTCGTCTCACTTCAACACACTGTGTCACTACTATATACACCATACACGTTCCATATTTAACCCATTTATATTTCCCCTATGGGGCCGGACTTATGGGACATCCTGTACATATGTATGTATAAAGGACGACCACAAACAACTACACAATCAGAACACCCCGCGGATCTTGGGCTGAATTGGGGACAAAACCGTCGGCGGCAAAATGTTGTACGATTACATTTTATTTGCACAATGTGAAAACATAGCACTGTAGTTAGTCCCATCTTGCGCTCCGCAGATATCTTACTTACTGTTCTTACCTGCATATTATGGGTACAGGTTAAAATCGCTAGCAGTCAAAACATGATTCTACGTTTACTCAACGTAACATACATAATATCTGAACATGGAGCGTAAGAGTGGACTTTCTCGGTGCAGTGTTGCCACATTGTGACCTAAAAGAAATTGCCACTTACATAATTTTCGTTTTGTAATATATCGAAATATCTCGACACGTTACAGGTTTTAAATACTATGATAGGATGTGAAGAATTTCAACATCTAAGGTTAATTTGTCTATGGATAAAAAATGTGTTTTATTATTGAAAGAAAAAAAAACAATTGTTGTTGCAGTTTTTTAGTAAACATGGACTACACGTTCTTATTATATATATATATATATATAATTAGTGTTATGGTGTTTCGCGCCTCAAGTATGTTCACCAAGGAGGAAAGAATGCTTGATAGAAGTCGATTTTGGCTAATTTTCCCGACATATATACATTCCTCTTCCTCAACGTAAATAAGATGTATCACACTCACCCGGACTACTGATCTTTTTCATTGGTAGGGAACTGGTGTGAGTGTATGATTCGATCAACGACAGATTTAATGCGATGGTTTAAAAATACAGTTCACTAGTGTATCTAATATATTTTAATATAACACATATCGGTCTGCATTTCACCAACAGGATTCAGGAAAGCATATGTATCTTTCTATATACAATTAAATATAAAAATAAATCTTTAATTTACATATTTTACGGCTTTGAAAATTATTTACCAAGCGAGGTGATGCAATGGGAACTAGTTGGACTCGCCTGGTTCGATCTCCGGCTCCTGACGCCCTGATCTCGGCATTCCTTGGTTTCCCGAAATTACACCAGGCGAATGATGAGATGGTTCCTTAACAAAAGCCTGTTCCTGTCATTGCACGTGTTGTGTCACCGAATCTATTGACTTTGCTTTCGACGAGACGCAAAGCCCAGAAATCTTATATTACAAATTATTTGAGAACATTTCCAGCATAACTCAACGTTGGGAAAATATCACTTTGCACACGATCCAAGAAATCATAGGATAGCCCAAGTTCTGCATTAGCGGTGTACAAAATATTAAACACACATATTTCTTAAGCGCTTGGCATTCTGCCAGTATATACCGTACACACGGTTTGTATAATTTGGACCATTAAAGACTTAATAATTTGTCACATACAACATGCAACCATACTGAACATATCTATGTTTGCTGAATTAGTAGTGCTTTTCTTCACTAGTATATCCGCAGTGATTTGACCCATAAACAAATGATTGAAATTGCATCTGTGAGTAAGAGGTAGGATTCTCGATTCGGCAATTTATGGTTTAAAGAATCAATGGAATTGCAATCACTGTAGATGAAGGCTGGGGTGATTCCTAAATACTGGCAATGGCCGTATCATTTACTGTTCTTGGTTATGTAAAGCGCTTGATCCGTGTTTGATGAACTCGTTGTTGACTCCATATAATTATATTTTGAATAAGGCATCGTGATTGGCGCAGCGGATAGTATGCTTGCCTCCAACCACACCGATCCGGCAAAGATTCCATGCATGTTCGACTCTTATTTTCTCACCTAAGAGGAGTCTTGCTGGACTACGTCATTGGTTGGTGGAATTTCTAGAGGATTTCCAGTTTCTCCCATCCCTCGACATTCCGACGCTGTTACATTTTACTCTTGCAACTATATTTCAAATATTTTTCCATTAATTTGTTTCAATACACAGCAACAGATCTGCTTTATGGTTTATTGTTCAGAAACGTCTCTTATTTTACTACACCAAACAGAATTAGGCATTTATTGACACCATGAGTATGTGAATCGTTAGTATAACCAGAAGACAGGTGAGAGTTAAAACATCCAATCACTTACCATGAAGCAGAGCTGCAGGTGTGTACGTTATAACATTGAAGTCAATTGGTAAAAATTATTTTCGCCATGAACTATGGCTTCGCTTATATTCCCTTACTAGCGCTAAAGACCTTGCAGTTAACGTGGCTACATTGGTGGCCGGAATATATTCGTCCGAGGCCTGGAAGTACTAAGCACTGATAATAACACTGCGTGTATCACTCCTCACCCTAGCCTATAAGACAAAACGTCCCTGAACTGGCGTACAGTTTTCTGATACATAGTCAGTAGTCAGTTCAGTGGCCACCCAATCATTTGACGTAATATTTCAGATGACGCCATACTGCATTCAAATTTAACTTTTTATTGAGTTAGTACTAAGGTTTACGTGCCTATTAACGTCCAAAAAACCCACTTCCACAATTTTTTAGGGACGCGAGAAAGTAAAACACTAAATATTAATAGTATACACAAGATTCTTTGGATGCTATTAGTAAGCAGTCACCACTACCGCATGCTCAGCACATTTCAAATAAATACATATGGGCCGAAGCTCTGCAAACAACTTAAATGCCCCATAAAGTGAGGCGCATTCGGCCGACGTGGTTTTACTTATGTCACTGTTGGTTTACTGCTGGCCCATAAATATTATGACGTTACTGGTATGGCCCTGTTGTAGCTAATCGCTGGCAACAAGACGTTTGGTATGCCAGCTATGACACATTTACCAAACACTAATGAATGTGACACCTGTGGCTGGCCTTGGGTGTGCTGCTGATGGTCCAGAAGTTGCTTTCAAGCTGTAACTAAGCAGTGGCTACCCATCAGTGATCCATTTGTTAGCCAGTCATGACATGCCACTTGTGATTTGAGTATGGCACGAGATCTATTGGCCACGCATGGCTTTCCTTGACCTTGTAGGGATTCACAATTTGCGGTTTGTTGGTTTATAGCTGGCACTTCTGTGCAGCTGCTGGCTTTCATACACAATGACTCTATTGAGCTGGTTCAACTATGGCTCACATTAGAAAATGAAATATTCGGAATGCCGTTTGTGGCACATTGGTGGAGTTTAGACGCATGTTGAACAATGGTTGTATGGTGGCACATCAGAGATGACTTACATGATGCTAAGCAACAATGATTGTAGGTTATTGGATTTACTTTTGTAGTTATATATGGTTTTATAATTTTATTGTAGTGCACATATGTAAGCAAGCAAGGACATTACTTATCTATAACAATTTGCATGCTAATTAAAAATAACTATGATGTTATAAATACAACGTAAAATGGTATCATATTAACTATATGCAAATTTGGAGTATACGAATAGTATCCTATTGAACAATCGCACCGAACATGTTATCGTGTGTTCAACGTGGTATTGTTGCTAGCATGCGTGTCTATTAAACTACGAATCGTAATTCTGGATACCAGCACTGACGAAGAAAGTTTCAGATTAATGACTAGATTCTATGTTGGTTAATTAACATTATAAAACAGGGAAACTTAATGAGAATGCAATTTACAAATTAAAAATAAATTTCACATCGAAATCACACATATGGAATGCCATCTGTTGGTCAGTTGTGGCTCTTGAGTGGTTCAATGATGGGGCATTGCTGGTGCAGGCATAGGCAGCCATCTGTAAGCCAGCTGATGGGTGAGGAGTAGTGTATTTATGTGTCATTACTGGTCGTACACATTGTTAATACATACTATGTCAGTTATGCATTACCATTGGTGGGCTAATTACGTATATCGCATGGGTGCATCTTCAGGCCCAACAATGGTGTTGGGTGCATTCCATCATTGCATGCCAGCTATATTCCATTAATTGGCCACAAGTGTTCTGCTACAAGAAGTACAGCTTACCATGTGCTTCAAATGTGTTTTAATATACAAGGAAATACGTTTTATTTTTACGCAACTATTCCACATACGCACATTGAGCCACTATATGAAAGGAAACACACTTTTGATATGGTCAGAACATCTTTCTTAAGATACAATGCTAATTAGGAAAAACTGTTCCTTAGCCATACAACATAACTAATTACGTCATTTCCAGAATGTTTTACTTCAAAATAAAGTTACCGGGTGCATACGTAACTCAAATGGAAACGTGCAGTGTACTTTGGTTCAGACATTCCACAAATAATATCTTGGGTTCACTGCTTAAGCGGAAATATTGTATACTAGCTTAGCGCTTGTCTCGTTCTACCGATGTGGCATTTGACACGCGTTTCAAGGTCTCCCTTATAACTCCGTTGACTATAAGACCTCTAACACATAGGTGAGCGGCGACATTAATATTCCACTATACACCTGATGTACAAATTCTTTGTTTTAAAGCCGTAACATTTGTTTTAGTGTATAAATAAGAATAGTTTGTCTGAAGAACCAATTTACTGTATGTGTTCTAAATTCGTAAATAGCGATGGAAAGAAAATTGAGACTAATTTTTTCTACCACTGTTTGCAAATTACCATTACCAAGTAAAGCCAATTTAGGACATAAATGTAAACAAATACATATATTAAATTTGTTCTTCAAACAAATATATTTATTTATGCTTTAAAACAAATATTAAGGTTCAGAACAAAGAATTATACATGACGGGTAAGCGCTGACCAGAATATATTCACTTATTATTTTGAAGAATAGTTTTAGTAACTGACTCGTACATACCAAGCACGCATAAGGCTTTACTGTAGCTGAATGGGTGGCATCATGCTTGCTTGGCGGAGGGGGGGAGTGGTTGTGCCCGGGACGCCAGGGGAAGACGCGGGGGGCGGCAGGACGCAGGCGCCGACAAAGAGACGCGCGCACCCTCAGACCTCGCGGCTGGACGGCCACTCCCGAGCGACCCCAGTGTTCGCCCCCTCGTGGTGCCCGTCGACATGGCTCGACCCCGGCCCTAGGTCGCCGACGACGAGGGTGCTAGGCCTCCATGGTCGGGGCTCGACGCCGGCCCCTCCTGGGGCGACGCGTGACGTGACCCGCGAGAGTGTGTCGTCGCCTACCCCCCCCCCCCAGGGGCGCGTGTGTCCTCCGCAGAGTGACGGGATGGTGAAGAACTAGTGAAGACAAGTGACAAGTGCGACGAGGAGGAGCTAGGACGGTCATGTGGTGGAAGTGAGGGCGGTGTTGTTGTTAGTGTGTCCGGCATGCACGACGGCGTGTCCCACGACGTACACGTAGCTCGGCCAGGCGCCGGTGTCTCGGTGCTTCTGCCCTTGTTGTTGCTGCTTGGTCCGCCGTCCACTGCCGCCGTCGTCGGCAACGGTGAGTCTGCCTCACTGTGTAGGACAACACGTCTACCTGCCAGCACCACCTTTACTTCCAGCTGTCCCACTTTATATGTCCCCTCTTGTGTACACTGCGTCACTGACGAGAACATTACTAAAACACTCTCATTCTTACACGTCCACACGTCAAAGTCTCGGCACCCACTTTATCTGCAACACATAAGAAAACCAAGATAAATACATTGATACGAGAAAAATTCGCGATTTATTTAGGACACTTAAGTTCACATATCTTTTGTAATTAACCTTAGTCTGTAATTACACTTCCTGGTGGGCGCCTGGCCAATAATGAAAAAGCAACTCAATACATGCTTACCGGGAACAGCCAATTAGCAACTCTTGTCTGCTTAAGATAATAGACATTCTTGAAAGCTTGTCTACAGATTGGTGAACCTGTGAAATTTTTTTGTCTCTACAAATGAAACAAGAAAATCTAGGAAATTTTTGCCCCTAGTACTTTAAGCAAAAATAGTATTTTTTTCTAACTGTTTAGATATTTTCGTAAATAAACGAATTCAAAGCTTTCCATTTATGGCTTCGTGTAAACATTTTCCTCCGTAGTTTTGAAAATTTATTATTTATTAAAATTTACAGCTCTCATTGGTGTTTACTTCGTGGAACAGACTTTTAAGTAAGACTGTTTAAAATGTAACCAGTACGGCTAAACCTAAATTTTTAAAATACAATCTGAATTGTGTACATTTAAAAACGAATAGCTTGAATCAAGCACTACATATATTGGCACTTTATTCTGAATAGTCGTTATACATGGCACGTCTTGATGATGTTATGTTATAAATTTTAAACACATTACACAATGCCTATCATTAGATAAAACTTATACACTTGAAATAGTGAATTGTATTAAATTTGTCAATACACTACAGCAACAAGATAAAATTGGAAGAAACAAAGAATACAAATTTAATTACTGAATACAAATATGGAGTTTATTAGAAGTAAATTATTGAAGATATTCAAAATTTGCCATAGCAAACATAAAGTTCAAAATTATTTTAGTTCAATGTTCAAGAATTTCATTAATAATTTCTAGCATAATGTTAATCAATTGTATTTTCTATGAACTGAGTTTAAAACTTATACAGTAAATTTTTGCGTATGTAACAAAAGTCTGTGTTGCTCACTATCAGATATATTCCTCCTTATAGAGATAAAATACTAAATATCATATTCAAGCCTCGTGTTACTTTAAAGTACTTCAATCTCAAGAAATGTTCAACAAAAACAAAGCAGTTTTTTCCGGTTCATTATACTAAAAACCGATTATTCAGGAAATAGTTTTAAAAGAGTTTGCCGTACATTATATAATTAACACTACTTAAAACTACATTGACTGAAATAGATAAAGAATCCAGCATTAATTTTTCAGGTGACGCAATATTACGACTGCTGTTAATATTTTGCCCTAATTATTTACAAAAATACAGTAAACGCGGTCAAAAACTTGCGTGTATCATAACTTGTGAATTCGTTTGAAAATTGCTGCGTGAGCGATAATGTAATTGAATATTCTGTGCCTTAATTAAACACGTGAATGGAAAGGCGCACGTAAAACATGATCCGTACCCATCTTGTTATAAAAGACGCTTTCAAAACTTCGAAACGTTGATGAGAGGATTTGCTTTCATTTTGCGAGTAAGACCGACTCGCAAAATGAGAGTATTTGCTTTCATTTTGCGAGTAAGACCGACTCGCAAACAAGATTATGTTTTTTTTTTTTTTGTTTTTAAGAAAACTTACGAAAATTATCACGTACAGTTACGAACAGATTAGGATATTGACACAATTATTGTAGGTACAAAAATATAAAATAACTTTTTTTACTCGTCAATAAATTTACCGATAAACATAAACTATGTTGAGTTTGTTTCATGCAGTACTCTTCCCATGTGGCGGAAGTTTCGACACAGAAGACGCGTCCCACGCTATGAGCGTTACTACTTATATGACATCATGTACGAAATTATCAGTCTCATAAATACTCAGCTGCGTCAAAGGTATTAATAATTAGAGAAAGCTCCGAAGAGATAGCTAATTATTTAATTTAAGACATGATACGGTGTTTAGTTTGCGCTACGCTACTCATACGTAGTTATAACACGTGAATAGCGAGTAAACTGACATTCAAGACAATTTATTATTGAACACGTCAGGTACAAATTTCTTATTTGTCAACTCGTACTTCGCAAATTTGAAACCGGACGTTGCATTATGAAAGGGGGAAAATATTCGTAGAAGCAAACGGTACAACTATATGATCTATGCTCGCTCTTAAATCTCATTTTAAATTTCTCAGAATTTATCTCTGCATTTCGTTACGTCGTATTATTCTCGGGAAAATATAGCAACTTAATCTTTTTTTGTTCTTGATGTAGACAAACGTGTTATTAAAACTTTACCTTAATAAAAAAAAAGCGGCACTCATATACACAAGTAGTTTTTGTGCAGATATAAAACTCCTTGCAACTTTGTATGTACCATTTACTGTAATACTGGTGTCTTTAAAAACCATTTTAAGGATTTGCGTTAAACGTGTTTACTTTGAAAATAAATCAATAAATAATTATATATAGTTAATCCAATGCAGTATTTAATTATTTGTAACGGAACATTGTTTAGTACAGGTTACATTCAACGTTATAACATAAAATTAATATTTATGTCTTTTAAGCTGTTACGAATTTTTGACTTCACTTATTGTAATCTGTAGTAAACTTTTACGTTAATAAATTATTTACGTAGTTTTTTGATGTGTGCTTATACATTTTTTTTTCTATAAATGAATATCATAAGATGTGCATCTCACTTTCCCGGCATGGCAAATTGCTGGTTTAAAATACTTCCAGAGATAGGGATGTGTTTGCACGTTTTATTTCAGACACACAATAATGACAATAATTACAAAAACATTCCTAGTTTATTTTCCAAACATTTTGTCATTATTTATTTATTTGTTTACTTTCCATAGGTTTGAGTTCATGCAGACGTAACATTCATAAATTTTGAAAACGAAACAAAATATTCACCGCAATTAACAAGAACATCGGGTTCAATAGTCGTTTATATATACATGAAAACACTTCTCAGTTTGGGTCTCGGCTTTGCCAGGATGTATTTATTGGCGTGGAAAATTACATGTTTGTTTTGGCGAACGTTATGTTGGTAACAGTTTCACAGAAAATACACACTTCAGGAAATAAGCCAGCGAATATTTACGAATATTTGACCTGAAATTTTTGTAATGTGACAGAAACACATTTCTAACGATTTATATGTTACTGTTTCTGTAATTACTATTTTAAATAGCAGCCAGGTAGTTTTGCGACCTAACTTATATTATACGGTGTATAATGAAACACTGAAGATGACAACTGAAGCAAATAAGTTCTCGTTAGTCAGTGCATAATAATAAATCATTTTAGCTATAGGAACAAGTTATTGACAACTTTTCAAACAAACATTTTTCCAGAGAAATGAATTTCTTAGTAATTGGATATGAAACAGGATTTTATTTTATTATACAGGGCCGTTAAACTGTACGAAACAATTGTCTTGATTTTGCAAAATATTCAGACAATTAGTTCTATGAAAAACACTTTTAAATACATACTAGAATAGTTTCAACCACCAAAACTTTGTAAAGCAATAGTAAATAACCTGTTGTCGCTGCATTTATGCCCATTACGAGCTGCACGACCAATCAGATTACAGCTGCACTGTCATTGGTCGAGCTAGAAGTAGGCACCAATCCTATATAAGATCCTTGATTTTCCAGAGGTCACAGTCAGTGAGCAGGAGTTCTTCATATTGTTCGTGTGCCTGAAGCTGGGGACAGATACCGATTCCTGAAACCTCACGTCTGTTCTTCTCGAATGGAACTTTCTAATATCATCTGTGTCATATCCTTTGTGTTGTCTTGTCTACAACTATTTACGTGCTATTTTCCTCGTTATATTTTTACATAATTGTCGTTTATTTCACTCACCTTGTTTGGTTTTGTCTGTACGGAGTTCCCTTTTTCGTTTTTTTTTTAAATACCCATTTTACACGGTCTTCGAAATTTCTTGTGTATTTGTTGAATACAGTTGTTTATAGTTTCCTTGGTTTGATTCTTCGTTTCTTTCGATGCTTATTTTCTCACGCTTAGTTAGTTTATGAAACTGTATATTTTCTGCTGATCATTAACAATCGCTAACAACGGCGTACCAACAACAAATACTTCAGTTTGAGATACACCTCCATTGTAATAATTATTCAAAGAACACGTGATCTACAATATGAGTTTATCATCCGTACATGTATTTATTAGGCCTATTACAACGGCAACGGTCACTTAGGGAAGTGTTTAGTTGAATTTAACAAATCTACTTGGCGCAATGACATAATTTGTTAGTATATGGCAAATATGAACATTTTTGTTGCTGAAATAAAACTAATTTGTTTTTCTCATTCTGTTGCCGATATTTGATATTTGGTCAGGACAACTGAACATTTTTTTGGTGGCGCATAGGTTTTTGTGGTCACCCTTAAGCAAACCCTTGTAGCACCTGTAGTAGAAACTAGGACTTATCGCATTTAGGATCGATTACAAGCATCCACTGGCAAGACTGACCGTTGCTGAACACATCCCAGTGGATGTGTAGCTCTTGTAGAATGAGTTTTGTTGAGACTGTATGCAGTTGAAGGGAGCATCATTAAATACTCTTACATGTATAGCTATAAAGATAGTTGTCACATAAATAGCAAAATACTTTTCGAGAAGTAATAACAAACTACAACGTTAACAAACATGATGTTTTGGTTGAATGAAAAATATATGCCTACGATAGTAACGTCGTTTTTTGTCAGGCGCAAGTACTTTGTCAAATAAACGACATCATTTGCCGGTTCAACCAAATCAGGCTGCTTTTAGTACTTCATTCTGTTTAACTCAAGTAAATATTAGCAAAATATTATACTCGTGTAGGCCGCTAGCGTATCCCGTGAAGCGTCTACTTAAAGGGTACGTGGTAGAAAAATAAACGCTGAAGACATCAATTTATTTCTACGTTTTTTTTTCGAAGGCAAATTTATAAAATTCTCAATGACAATCCTACATAATGGTATTTGCCAACTTTATAAGTAAATATTTGTCCAGAATGAATAATTCGTTACACGTGATCTCTTGCGCCGCAGTTAAATGCATGAGGTTCCGGCGTCAGAGATTGTGCCTCAGAAGTTCGTAACACGGAAAAATATTTTGTTTAAAACGTTGGCAAAAACTATTGTCTAGGATTGGTATCGTTTAATTTTCGCAAATTGGCTTCAAGAAACCTACAGTTATAGATTAACGCTTTTAGCGTTGAATTATGTACCACGCCCTCTTAATACGAGATTTTCTCAGGCGCCACACATTTGTCATCTTCACACTAATCATTTACTTAATTTCTTCTAGCCAACATGATCCTGCCTTTCATTTCTCGACTTTTTAGCTCACTAACGCTCTGTACCAATGAATATTCGATAAAACATTCTTTCAGAGCATTACCAACAGAAACGTCTTAAGTTGAAATGTGTTTACTGTTATGCCGATGCAGCGTTGCTGTAATGTAGTACAGTAAATGCATATCTCCCAGGAAGTCGGAGCTGGCACTCGGGGTGTTGGAGTGAAGATTTTCGGTTTTTATAACTACTGTTAGTTTTATTTTTATAATAAACTTTTTTGGTTTGTTTTAAACATAATCAGAAATTTTAAATAACTACAAACAGTTGTTAAAGTTACGGTTATCAATAACTTTCATTAAGGATTTTAGTGTTTTCTTTTATCGATAATATTTTTAATCATGCAACATGACTACAGATGGTGGCATGTCACGAAAATTATTTGTCAACATACCCTTGACAACACTGTGGTTTCTGGCGAAATGTACGATTGGTAAGGACAGGAAGATTTCCCGAATTCAGTGACGTACATGCTAGAATCAAGTATCCTGTGCATACTCAAGCCCCGACCATTTGTCTACTAGCTGATTCTCAGTGGAACAATAGACAATTAACAAATAATCGGGGTTTATGTATGCATAGAACAATGGATTCTAGCACTAGGGTAATTGAATTCCCGAAATTTTCATGTCCCTAATGACAGGGTGTTATACGTCTGACACAACCTAGTTGTCTGCAGACCAGTAATACAACAGCTGGGTTCTAATTGGCTCAGTCAAATAGGGAAATAACTCTACATACATGCGAAAGCCAGTAATCTTTTTATAAGCTGAACGTTCGTTGAAACACGACAAACAGTCAAGTTTTCCCGCGACAAACCATCATCAGATATGATAGTTCATCGCGGGAAAACTTGACTGTTTGCTGGATTTAGCTTGTACGTTGAGCTGTTACCCTATTTGACTGAGTCAATAAGAATCCCGGTATTGTAATATTTGATACCTATTATTGGTCTGCAGACAGCTAGGCTGTGTCAGGAACCACAGAGTTTTCAAGGGTATGTTGGAACAAACAATTTTCGCGATATACAATCATCTCTAGCCATGACGCATGATTTGAGGTACGTAAATGTCGCAGATACATTCCAGGTCAGGTTGAACGCCAACTATGTATACTTCATTGTTATGTCTGTGACTTGCTGGCGGCTGTTACGAAACGTGTTTGACTACTACAAGCCAGTAGTAAATAAGGAAATAATGCGAAGTGATATCGCTTGCTACCTTCTTGTACGGTTATAAGTCAATCGATAATCGATTGTGGCCAGTGGGTGCATAGGACTGACAAGTCTAGGCTGCTGCCAGATGAGTCCGCGAAATTGACGTACCTCTACGCATGATACATTTTTTCTTTACAGGAAAATTACGTGGAATTGATATGGTTACGCAAAGTTCACTTAAATATTTGACGTGCGGCCAAAATCCACTGACCTATACTCACCCTAACACCCTCCGTGACGTAATTGTCTCCGTGCCTTCGTACACTATGTGTACATAATATTACAGGATAGTAGGCAATGCACTGTATAATTACTAGGGCCATGAACATTTCGCGAAAATAATTTAACCCAATATGCTTCATGGTGTTGCGCGCACATCTGCAATTCTGCTTAGTAGTCAGTGATTGGATGTTTAACTCTCACGAGTCTTGTGGTTCTACCAGCATATCACAGACGAGTGTGTTGCGTACTGTGTTTAGCACAGTCAAATGAGAGACGTCACTTCACACAGACACGCTGCCAATAACCATGAAGCAGAGCTGAAGATGTAAGGCAGTCAAACAAACTGGGGCAAAGTTCTTCCCGCGAAATGTTCATGGACCTAATAATTACTCTAACTAATATCACCGGTGGGAAAATTCCTCCGGGCGCGCCTACAGCGTGAGTGATGTTACTATAGGCCAATAGAAACTTGGAGTTTCGTATGTTGCGTGGTGATGCGAAATGTTCAGGTATGTACGAATATATATTGACACACATTTGTCAACAAATTGTTCAGTGACATTTCCTACTATTGTACCTCTCACATCAATTATCAAGACCGCAGCCAGTCATCAAACATGGGGCGTGTGTGGCGGGTTGTTTATTGTCAGGAGTAAATCCATTTACTGATTTCATTAAAACTTCCTCGTAGTTGACGTGAATACGAACAACACACACACTCATTATAGAAGAAGTCGATGTTTTTTGGCGTATATGTAATGGTTTTGTTTCCTAAATTCCATGTCTAGTACTCGGTTTTCTTTCTTAATCATGTAATTTCCTTTTTACTTTCACATAAAGTTGTTTATTGCTAAAAAGTAGAGACCTGAAAAATTCGCGTTTTAATTTGGTCATAAGTTAGAATTCCAGCAACTCTAAGTTTGTGTCACTTTCGCAATTGGCCTCTGACTTATTTGACACTTCCTGGAAGCCTCTGAGGCAATAACAGAAATGTAAATAATACAGACATGTATTACTTTAACAGCAAGCAGCTAATGAGCATCTGCTGTCTTCTCTAGTTCACACATGTTCTTGCAGGCTAGCCTAGAGGTCAGTGAACCCGCGAATTTTTCCTGTCTCTGCTAATAAGGTTGCCAAGTCTTTGTTAAGTTTTACATAATTTTGTATTTAAAACATTCTTGTTTGTTATTCCAAATGCCTGTTTGAAAGAAATAATAGATATTTCTAACTTAAATAATAATATAACAATTTCCTAAGGAATATACAAATAATTAATAGGAAAAACCGTACTATGTTCTTAGTGTAAATGATTCGTTTTTTTTTTACATTTTATTTGTAAACACTACTACGTTCATATTTTAGATAAAAAATAAAGAAATAAGATGGAATTGTTTTGCGGATTTTCAGTGGACACGTAAAACATCCTAAACTGTATGTGGAAATATTACGCAAATAATAATGAAAGATAAAGTTGCCAAACAGAATTGACAAGATATTAGGAGCAGTATCCGAAGAACGTCACGCATGATTATGTACTATATTTGTTGCTCGTTTTCTCGCAGCCGTAATAGTGCACATCACACCTTACACTTTACGTACCCCACATCATTATATGATGACTCCTATGGAGGCGAGCTTTTGGCGCCAGTACAGTGACCTGTTCCGTAGAGGCGAGTGTATAATGTGATGCGCGTCCCGTGTCACCCCTAGAGCTTGTCCACTTGCAGGCTTTCTGCAGTCAGGTGTCTACCTCATGGATAGCGTGGGAGGGGAAGATGCTGGGTGTTGTCAGGGATGTGTGGCAAGTGTTTCTCACTAGGCTTGGTACATGTTCATGTTAGCATCGTCCCGCGCAGTGAGCTGAGCATGAAGGAAGCCGCTCGCTGTGTACATGAGCGGCACCAGCAATCCCTGCTAATGCCACTTAACTCTAAGTGCGTTCTACGTTCCTCTAGTGGATCAGCTCCGATACCCTGCTTGCACATTTTATATCTTTAGAAATATAACACCAGTTGAAAAACATTACTCCGCAAGTAGTTATCATAAAATGTACGAGAAATACTACTTTGATATAATAATCACACTAATACTTTTATATATTGTTTAAAATTATTGTACATTTAAAATCCAATTTTTGGCTCATTGGTGGCATAGAGCCATATCTTTTCGCTATTAATTACGTCTCAAAGACGTTTTTATTTCAGTTTCATTTGTTATTATATGACTATAAGTTGATAAAAATTTTCGGGCGGAATTCGGAAGAATAACAAACTTGTTGGAAAGCAATGATCAAATTCTATGTCACATGCTGCAAGGTAAATCTGTGTGGGGAAACTATTTACCTCAACTTTTGATTGAAACATTTACACACCATCTTGTTGCAATGCATTACGTGTACATCTGATCTCAGCTTCATGATTTTCGGCAGCGTGTTGTTCTATTGCACCTATCAGAGTAACGCCTGTTAGTTGCAGGTAGAGCCTCTAGTCACGTGGGATTTAAGAACATATTATTCCTGACTGTGAAATAGAACTTCAGATGTGACTTGAGTTGTTGAAACAGTCGGCGCTTAAATATTTTCTACAAAACGCGGGTTTCCTGCAAGTACCTGAGGCTGAGCCTAGTCATGACAGACACATAGTTTTCGTTCAAACAGTTGAAGTTTCACATATATAAAATTCCAGTGCCTGATTTACATAACATACGTTGTTTGAATGGGTCGTATAGTATTAAATTATTGTGAGTTGATTCGCGGGCACAGACAGTTGTTGAAATATTTTAATGATACCTATAACGTCATTGAATGATCTGTAACCGTGAATATACGTATTTGCTGCAGTCACAGAACATTTACGAATACAGAAGTGAAAAAGCCGGTAGGACGGTGAACTCAGTCACACACGCCAGTAAAATGGCTTCCCAGGACAGTAAGATGGAGGAAACACCTACTGCCAATCAGTGTAAGGAAGCTGTCCTGCTAGCAAGCAGCCAGGCCAATAGGAGCCCTGCAGTAACATAGAGGAACCAAACATACAAGGGGGTTGGTATCTACAACCTCAGGCAACCAATAAGCGGCCAAGTTCGCCCGTGTTAACTGAGCCGCCGCGTAGTTTCACGTCTGTATTACTAGGGAATCCTGTTTTTCGCGAAAACAATTTTATCTTACTTTGTTTACGGTGCCTTACGTACACATCTGCAGTCCTGTTTCACAATAAGTGATTGAATATTTTTACTCTCACAAGCCTTGGGATTCTACCGGCGAATCACAGACGTGAGTTGTTGCAGAAACGTTATTGTAATTGGCTCTTCACATCATCAAGCTGCCAATGACCTTGAAGCAGAATTTCAGATGTGTCCGTACAACATTGAAACAAAGTGGGGCAAAATTCTTATCGCGAAAAACAAGTGTCCCTAATTCTCACTATTTGGGACTCTACCCCACCAATCACATGCACGTGGTCACTCAGTAACCTTTTTATGATTGGCTGAGTCATGTAAGTGACGCTTTTACACAAATACAAGCTGCCAATAACCATGATGCATAGCTGCAATCGTGAACATAAGACATTTTTGAAAAAGTGACAAAAATATTTTCGTGGAAATCAACGGTCTGTCATATGGATGAAGCGCAAAATTTGCATCTGAGTAGCACCAGGTTGTACCGTTGTGAATTAAAATATGTACGTACTGATTGGTTGATGTAGTTCGGAGAGGGAGAATTAAACTGTCTCTTCTGAACAGGCTTCGCCCCTAAGTCTTGTGAGCAGTTGTAGCGAGTTTCAATCCAGCTGAGACAACAGACCTGAGGGAAGACCCGTATCACTTGTTCTACCCCTCCAGATTCTTGTCATCTTAATAATCGAATATGGAATAAGAATATTTTTTTGTGGTGTATTTGCCCAATAGGCTGGACTTATCATTGGCACACTGGCAATTTAACAGGCTACTGCTCGTATGTGTAGTCACTTACCACTATATAACAACTACATGGAGCTCCACCTCTCCAGTATTGGATGTTTACTATTGGCCCGCAGTCACACTGGGCATGGCCTATCAACTACGGTTCTACGACACCAAGTGTACACACACACACGCATCTGTTCGTGGTCAAGCCTGGTAGTAAAATAAAACTAAATCATAACTAGATGTCTTTATTGTTCTTACCACAAGCCATATCGCACTACTGTTATATTCTTTATTACATTTTTGCTTATTGACATTTTTTTTATTTTCACATTTACACATTTTCCCGTACTATATATCCTAGGGTATACAATACGACAAACCACCTTTAAACTCTGTAAATTTAAAATTTGGTAGTTTACTGATATAAGGTTTAAATCCAAACGATTGACTTCCATTAGTTTTATATTTTATCTCTTAAAATTGGTGAACACTTAGTAAAATATTTTATTAAATATCATTTCCAGTGGTCGACAAAGTATTTGATTGTTCTTTTGGGAAAGTAAACCAAAATTTCGTTCACCTACATAGCCTTACACTATTTCCAACATGGCCAGCCGCCATAGCGTACAGTATTGCTGTTACGATTTAATTAATTTATACCTGAACTAATTACAATGTAATGTTTTAGTATCGTAAGTCACGTGTTGGTACTACAAATTTTGTCTGTAAAAAATTACATAAGTGAGAAGGTTCACTAATACTTCGTGTTGACTACGTTGTATAAAGAAATGAACGTTAACAAAGTCAAATATCTAACAACGATAAATTGTAATTTCCATTCTTATTTTCCACCATATTCCTTTCGGAGTTGCAATTAAGTAATAATTATTACTGATATTTTGCAATATCAGGTACACGAGTCTCTGCCATCATAAAACTAAATATGTACCTGAATTTAGTTTTATTTCATTGTAAAAACCTTGAAAACTTTATCCAGTTTGAGGACATTTTATTACCTTCTACTCGAAATGTGAAAAATTCGTTGTCACAAAACATACTTTAATATGACGGTTATGCCATCTATATCTGCTATATCTTATGTTCCTGGAATTCACCGGAAAAGGACGCCCAGTCGGAAATCTTTCGAAAGTAGGGTTTTTTTTTTTTTTATTTTTTACTTTCTTCGCGTTTTGTACATTCTTGTTGAACGGCGGATCGCGCGCAACAACACAAGATTTTAAATTCAAAACAGTAGAATTTATTCAACCACTGTCACGCTATGTTAACACGCAAATGAAAACTGAATGCGACAGAAACTGCTGCTGTGGAGTTGCTGGAAATTCCACACGACGCTTTGAATGTTGTAAAATGAATGACATTCATAAAAACAACATTCGCATGTCACAGAGCATTTTTATTCAACCGGTTAAGATTTACGAACATAAACTTATGTTATATTCATACGTAGTTATTAAAATTTTTAAAAATACATCTGTCAGATGTAAATATCCAAGGAGTTAAAGAACAATATTTCTTTCGCAATTTGCGAAATAATTTGCCAGCGTAGGGATACATTTGTGACCCAGCAGATGACTCGGTCTGCATATTCTATGCATGTCGATATTTTCGTGGCGTGCTTCAGTCCCGTGAACACGATGTATGAATGTTATTTTTATAGCGGGTCACGACTGTTATTTTATACACGAAACGTCTGAACGAATGTAAGTTAAGTTTAACTAAAGTAACGCACACTTAATATTAGAAACATAATTTCTAAGAAACCAAAATGACTTTTAACGGCCTAGTTTTAGAGCTATAACTTAGAAAATACCCATTTAAACGTGTTCATGTGGCAAAGTACATTGTTTTTTTTTTTTTGCACGGCAAAGTGATTGCTTTGAAGACTTTACTTGTGACTACACTCTAAAAAATAGTTTGTAAATTTGCCACACGTGCGTATTGGAGCACTAAGAAAGCAGGTATGGTAGAAATGTTTCCCAGACATCCATGGTAGCTCTCCTAAACCTTTTATAAAACAGTCAAATGTATACTGAAGTTACAAGACTTGTATTGTAAGAAATGTAAAAATTTGCATATTTACAAGGCGAAAATATGGTAACTGTCCCATACTGTGTTTAGGTTAATTACTTCCTAAACATTTTAAGAAGTTTTCTGTAACTGTGTATGGTTTCCACTTGTAAAAATTATTTAGCTCTCATAGGTTTCCCATAGTGACATGACAAAGTCCAAATTTGCAAGTTACAGGATCATGCTATACAAAATCCAAGTGTCTTACACGAATGAAATAATTTACATTGACATTATAGATTGTGGGCAATGTACTAAAAAATTTAAATACACTCAATGAAGTTCCTTTGTACTTTTTAAAAAAATCTAAAAATAACGGAAATAAACTTTACTTATGGTAATTTTTCAAAAATTAAAAATGAAGGTTGTGTGTTTTTAAATAATTTAGCATATCGCCCGTAATATATAATTTCAGTGTAAATTGTTTCATTCGAGTAAGATGCTTGGTTTTTGTTATTACTGTGTACCCGTAAAATGCAAATTCCGACTTTGGCATGGTTTTATGAAAATCTGTGAGAGCTAAAAAATGTTACAAGTGTAAAATGTAGTCACGAGAAGTGCCTACACAACAAACACTAGGCCGTGCAAATATACAATTATGAATTTTTGAAACGTGGACATCCTTAATCATTTGATGTTTCTTACATTTTTTTGTATGAGCTGGGAATTGAATTTCCTGACTAAACCTGCTACCAAAAGAGTTGTTGCTATTTTGCATTTCGTTCAAACTCTGCTTAATGTTTAGATATAAATGAAATTTTTCTAGGAGTATATAAATAAAGTTTCAAACCGTTTTATATGTATTTGTAAGTAGATTGAAAAGAATAGAATTTATTATTTTTTGTTCGTACAAAAAAAGTAAAAAAAAACTATCATCCCGGCAATTAAATAGTTTATTGTAACTGAAAAACCCTATACCTACTTCATAATGTAGTGTTAGTTACAAAGAGAAAATATTTTGTCATTTCGCCTTGTTTTTTGGAAATAATATTCGTTTTTAATAATTTCTATGAAGTACAGAAAGTTCTTTCATTTTGCGTAACACAAATATATTATTGCAACAGTTCGACACTTTTGCTCCAACAGTGAATTATTTAGTTTCATTGAATAGGATTGTTTCTACTTACAGTACAAGTATAATAATATGACAAAATTGCGACTTTAAAAATCTCCATTAAAAAAATATGTCTTTACAAATGGTTTGAATTTTTTTTACATAATCTACGATTTCCTCCGGTCTCATTTTGCTTTAATTTTTTACTAAATGTTAATGTTATTTTTTCAATATTAAACAAAATATGTTACTAACTATACATACAATTGTATTAACCGTTGCAGTTAAAACTTTGCCGCTATATGCCAGAAAAATATTATTTTTACGTCGTTAAACCTAACCTCATGTTTATATAAAGGCGACGAACACGCTATATGTTTTTTCCTGAAATAGATACTCCAACCTCTGAACTGTAAGGCAATGGATGAAAATAATAACTAACAAAATTTCCGTCGGTTTACTAGGCTCTAAGAAAATAAAGTTCTCGCGGAACAGTCATATAATAGCTGTTAAATATTCGATAAATGTACATCACATAATAATTTACAGATCAGATTAATTTATGTATCGGTTGGTGGCTTTACGTACTTTCGAAAATCTCCTCGGTCTCGGTGTCTTGGTAGAAGTACATAGAAGAAACTAGAAGGGAATTGCCAAGGGCTTGTATTTAGGCACAATCTCAACTTTCACCTGGAGTGATTTCGTAAAACCGTGGAAAATGGTAATAAGCTTGGCTGGAGCCGGCAATCGAATCCTGGTTGTGTGTTTTACAACTGTACCACGGCGCTCAGTGAATTGAGTACTCAGTGACCATTGATACTCACAGCAGAGGTCAGTTTGACTGATTTGTAAGTCAGTAAACACTTGTGAACGTGTTTCAAGAATTATCTGAATGTATTCGGTTTAATATTCGATACCATGAAGGGGAAAGTGTAGGAAAAGTGTAGGGGCATGTCTTACACAAAACATCTTCCATACATCAACCAAAATTTTGGATTCACTACTGTACTTTCAGTGATCAGTCCATTGTATGCTGATACCACTATTAAATACTGCCATTGGTTACATTTTTTATGTTTAAATTTAGCTTTATATGGCCTATCAGTATTATGTAGACTCTGTTTTCCGATGTGATGGACTTTTCATAAAGGTCTCTCAATTCTTAACTTTTCATTTCCGAAGTCATGACGTCGTTGAATATCGCACTTAAAACACCCAGTAATTATTAATGACATGTAAATTATTGTATAAACCATTATATAACATTAAAAGTATCTAAGCAAAACCTGGTAGAAATATCGTACAGGATCTAACAAAAATACAAGGAACACTGAGCATACCAACATCCGCTTCAGCCGTACATCGTTTATGAAACCTCACTCACTCGAGAATGACATTTAATGACTATTCTGTTTAGAATATTACTCAGCCTTAATTCTGTTCGTTTACAAATTTCAAATGAATGTCTGTAACGTATGCGTTTCTGTGCAATTCATCCTATCGCAATGAAACTTTGACGAGTAGTACGCGCATCCACGAAGGTATATGGCAAAAATCAGGCTTATGTGTGTGTATGTATATATAAAGGGTAAAGAGGAAATCGGGGAAGAATGCAAGAACGGTGTATTCAAACCAACGTGTGAATTTTGTTTCTATAACCGACATTAATGACTTCTTTTTAACATCATTTTGCACCAATTATAATTATGAGAAAAAAGTTTTAAACTTTTTTAAAATTAAAACAAAGAGTGCAATATAATATTACTTATGATGTTAATGACTGAATTAACATTATTACTTATATGAAAATTCAAGTGCCAAACATTTTTATCTATGAATTTAATTAAATTTTTTTCGAATTAATTATTATTTTTAAAAAATCTTGCATTTGAATAGTGTTGCCAATAAAATTATATATTTTTACGAGTTACTTTACTCAAATCTGGATTACTTACAGTGAACTCTTGCACGATATTTAAGATATTGAAAAAAAAAACGCCAACGAATTCACGGCGATTAGCTAGTTTATAATATGATTGTATCGTTTGGAATATTTCGTGATAATGAAGTTGTAAAGTGGCATCCGGGCTATTTAAGGTCATGAATTAAAAAACAATTACGGAATATAATCTTCCACGTGCACATTCAACTCGGTGCGCATTATTCAGGAGTATTAATGACGAATATTCACCAATCAGCACCTGCAATAGAACGTGTCAGATTAACGGTTGGTAGATTAGGAATATCCTGCAGTAGATAGTCGCCAATCAGACATTATGTCTTATAGAGAGCTTCTTACAGCCAATGACCGGCCGTGGAAGCTAACATCAAAGACACTGTCACGATATTTCACTTCTACTTTGTGCCTAGCTATTCTGTAGCAGGGTAAAATTAAGATAATATAATTAAATTAGATCTTACAGTGAGGTTTCTAATGCTAGCGAGGTGTGATATGAGATGTGAATGGAACAGCGCTGCAATGAACGGGCCAGGAAAACGTGATTCCTGAAAAAATTCACCAACTAATGGCATCGCTTAACACAGTTTCCACATACGTCCTCCCCCGGGAATCGAACACGGAGGCTCTCGGTGGAAGGCGGGTATCCTAGCAGCGGCATAGCAGTGTCAGAGTGGTTCAGCTAGTAAAACAAATAAACAAATATTGTAACAGCATGGAAGGAGGCAAGGTTGACTCAGAACGAATCCGACGTCCTGTGAAGGTGAGGGGAAGGTCGTGTAGTTTATCCTTAACTTGAGAGGGCGTGATACATAATTCAACACCGAAAGCGTTAATCTATAATTGTAGGTTTCTTGACGCCAATTTGCGAAAATTAAACAATAGCAATCCTAGACAATAGTTTTAGCCAACGTTTTAAACAAAATTGTTTCCAGTGTAACGAACTTCTGAGGCACAATCTCTGACGCAGGATCCTCGTGCATTTAACTGCGGCACAAGAGATCACGCGTAACGAATTAGTAATTCTGGATAAATATTTACTCAAAAAGTTGGAAAATAGCTACCATTGTCAAAGATTGTCATTGAGTATTTTATCCATATTGGCTTCGAAAAAATCGTAGGAATCAACTGATGTTTTCGGCGTTTATTTATCTATCACGCACTCTATAAGAGCCAGTGCCCGACGCTTGACGAGAAGTATATCGCCTCTATTCGCAGCGCTCTAAACTGCAGTGCAAGGTTTTCCTTGTAGTCTTCTTCCTACGGGACGTTAAACGGTGACCACAACATTTTATTTTTGAATAGCATGAAGTTAAGACCAACGCATGCCTCTCGCTTTGCACTTTACGAATTCAGGTAATATGTTGGAGTTACAGCAGTCTAAAAAATCCCCCCTTTTTTTAAACCATTTTGAGAGGCCAGAGAATTATGTTTCTAACAAGCGCGCTGAATTTTTGAAAACATAGAAGCATAGTTCCAAGTGTGTGCAATTTTCGTAGATAAACATAATGTGAGTAAGTTAAGAGGTATCGCGTGAAAAAGAATTCGCGTGACACGCTGCAACGCCGTCCATGCGCCAGTCGAGGACTCCTCTTAAGGCGGCCACCTGACGAGGCTGCAGTGTTCTGTGTAGAGCTTCGACCGTTAAAAAATTATCCTAAAACTACTGATATTTTCTTAGAAATAGCATTCATGTACATATCATGTGTTTATACTCATTTCACTTTAACCTATCATCATTAAAGTATATTTTGTCGCTGCCGAAAATGGGGTAAATGGGTGGTTTTGGGGTCATTTAAAGGTGTGAAACATTCGGCGCAAGATTTTTTAAAATGTGTACACGTATACGATACACCTATATAATAAATATTACGTCATAAAATGGATGATACAACGAAATGTCTCATAAGGGCGAGTTGACGGAGAGAAGACTAGAGTGAGGCACGATGCGCGTACTGTGTCGCCCTTGTTGCTTCCACACGTATAGACCTCGAGCACACAGTACAACCACGCAGGCGGCTAGCTTAAAGGGACTCGCCCCACGACAAGGACAGTGTTGTTGAAACTTGCCAGTGCCCTAGAGGGTTGGTAGTCTAGGGTTCGGGATGGTTGTCTAGGGGGATGGTAGTCTAGGGGTGGGGAGGGTAGGTGGCGAGGGACTTCCCCACGGGGCCGTTAGTCTGCGTGGCGCAAGTGAATCCTGAGTGTTGGAGCCGAGGAAACCTCTGCGAGGGTTACTGACCGTCTTCAAGTCCGGCTTCTGCCCTCACCTTACAACTTCACAATTTACTGTTTCCTAAACCTGCAGTTACTTTGCACCTGTGGAGTTACTTTGCAACTGAATAATCTCTGCTTTCTTTACAGAGTTTCAAGTGTTGACTGGGTAGGTAAGACGTAAATAGTAAACCACACGCGATTACACATTTTTATGTACACTTAAAAGGGCGTGTTACTTAATTCAACGCTAACAGCATTACTATATAACTGTAGGTTTTTTGAAGCCAATTTGCGAAAACTAATCAATAGCAATCATAAACAACAGTTTTAGCCAACGTTTTAAACAAAATTGTTTCCAGTGTTACGAACTTCTGAGGCACAATCTCTGTCGCCGGAACCTCGTGCATTTTAACTGCGGTGCAAGAGGTCATGCGTAACGAATGAGTAATTCTGGATAAATATTTACTCATAAAGTTGGCAAATACCATTATCTAGGATTATCATTGAGTAATTTATCCATATTGGCTTCGAAAAAAGCATAGAAATCAATTGATGCTATCAGCGTTTATTTACTTACCACGCACTTTTAAGCTGCGGTCACACTACACACAGAACTGCTTCACTTAAGCATGTTCAGTTATATGGACCGGTTACACGAGCTACGAGCTAGTTCACATCGCAGTCTCTTCTCCTTCCAAGGAAACTAGTTTCATATGTAGTTTCGAAACATATGCTCTCCTATTGGCTGCTTGGAGTGACGATCTGTGTAACAAATATGGCTGATTTCTGGTCCGACATTTTGCACTCGTTAAATGAAATTAACTTTTAAGTCTTAAATAATTATACTCAATATACACACTCTGTAGCATTGTCGTAAGTTGCAATACGATGATTAGAAAGTCACGAATGTAGAGTGTATATGTGATAATAATTAAATGTGGTACACTTGAGGTTCCAAGTTTTTTGATGTTAGAAAGTTCATTGAGATAATTCTTTTTATTCGTGTAACCTCACAAACATATTTAGCTTTAAACACGATCAAACATGGCTACGTAATGAGGGCGGTAAGCTGGAAGTGTTCTAAGATAAGCGGTGTTGGGCAATGACTATACACGAATATTAACAAACCGTGGAACCATTTGACAGGAAGGGACAGGTACTCTACAGTCAATAGCGTATAAGAGGCAAGAAACATTTACTTCAGTAATATATCTAGATGTCTACCAGACAGCTGACATGTCCTCAGAGAGTATATTAAGAGCATAAAGACTACTCCAGCGCCACTGGTGATAAATTGTGCAAACATACTGGCAGTTCTGAAATAAATCTGGTATACGTTTCAAATTTGACCAAATTTACTAACGTTAAAAGAGTAAAAATGGTTCCATACAAGTGTTTGTTAGAAACACATAAAATTATTGTAAAATTCAATTAACTGATTTAAATTTCAATTTGTTACCGACGACAAATAAAATAACAATATGTTTAAATATACAAATACTTAAACTTAATAAGTTACATTTTAAATTAGAAACATATAAATTTTAACGGAAAAATATGTGTTATAGGGATCAACCATTTAAATGTATCTGTAATCTAACGTATTAAAATAAACAAACATGTTTATTTTAGCACAAGTGCAGGGAATGTAATTGCACGTGACACTACAGCAGTTAATTTAAGATATTGTAATACATCTAACTGAAAATACTTTCCTTGTCTTAAATTTCTTATTGACTAAATTCCATATGACAAATGCAGCTATACAATTATTATTTTATTCAAACACAATGCTGATATAAGTTATTCTGTCAATTACAAAATTAAAATAGTTTTTCATGTAGCGAAATTGTATAAAATACGAATGTAATGTCCATTAAGGAAGGATGCATTAAGCGCTATATCTACCTAATATTCATTGGTATAGTTGCTACATGCAGTGATAAATTGATTGAAACGTTGACGTTAATACAACAGTAGCGTAGTCGGTTGAGCGCTGGCCTACGGTGCGAGAGATCTTGGCTTCAAATCTCAGCTCGGACATTAATGTTGTGTATTCCATTCGCTTCTCTTCACCGTAATCGATTCTACAGATGTCGTTGTTCAGGGGCCTCCTAAGATACACTGCGTTTGAGTGCGTGAGGCTGAAGCTGTAAGGTTGTCGTTTACAGACTTATGTAATGTATTATCGCCTCTCCATGCAAGATACTCATATGACGTGTATTGCTTTACTATTACCCTTTTTCCTATGAGGCTTTAAGCGGTGACCACATTATTTTATTTGTGGTCAGCATAATTCAAAGCCAAACGTTTGTTTCTGTGGTTGCGATTTTCAAATCCGGTTATTATATTTCCATTGTGGCAGTATGGAAAAGCAGTTTTTTTACCTCAAAAATGATTTTTCTAATAAACGTGCAGAATTTTTAAAATCGTAACGACATACTTTGAAGGTTGTGTTCTTTTCGTAGATTTACAAATATAATGTGCGTTATATTGTTATGTCAAAAAAATAATAGTCGTAACACGTTGTAACGTATTTAAAGTGTAGGTAGTGAGGCCTCTTAAAGAGGCATACAACCTTCTCGCCTTATCACATCTTACCGCAAATACAAGGGGGTGTTTTTCAACGCAACTGTCACGAATCAGTTTTCACCGTGCGCGTATGTCACTCATCCAGTTTAATTTTGAAACTGCTTCTTTATAGAGGCAGCGTCTACTACTTGACTCCCTGACCATGATTCTATGACACACGGTAAGAAAAGTTAAAAAAAAAATATAAGACAATTTCCAGTACTTATATATATATATATATATATATATATATATATGTGTGTGTGTGTGTGTGTGTGTGAGATGAAATGAAAACTACTCATACTATAAGAAGAAATCTTTACGTCATTTTTTTTTTAAATTTTGAAATTCAAAATTGAGCATAATTTTTTTGAGGGTCATTTACAACCGTTTCAGAAACATTTTGAGAAGAAAATTATTTCCAAATAATTTTTGTATACCCCATTTTGCCTTACAAAATATGCGAATATTTTTGTCAGAATCCTTCGCTGGCGCACGCGTTAAAACACGCCGTAGTTACATCGCAGTCGATTTAGCCTTACGGGTGATTTATCAAGTGATTGTAAGAGTCATCTGCCAAGATACGTTACATCCGATTCAAAGTTTTTTTTTTTTTTTACTTTGTTTTGGAGCAAAGCCTTGTTACCGAGTTTTGCAGTGATTTCGAAAATATATTTTTTTAATTGCTACCCATTACTAATATCAAAATTTCGCTCCACAGTTTTGACACTTATATGTTATTATTTGTAACTGAATTTTTTTTGTAGAAATGTACTAAATCGTTTTTTAGATCTCATCACCCAAAGTACCACGTTTTTTGTCGTAAAAATAAGTTAAAATTAAGCAAAATATTTTTTTGCTGACAAATTATACATTATTTTTAAAAACACATCCACAGTATTGTGCATCATGTGACTGCACATTGACTCAAATTTTTTTCAAAGATTTTGGTTAAAAATATTTGAGTTATTGTCACCAGTCTGAAAAAGAACTCAGGAACAAACCCTTCAGCAATGGTTTTATGATACTTTTACAGAAATATTATATCGATACAAATATAACTGGCATCCGTAGCTAGAAGACTAGACGCCGATGTACAGTGCGAAAGGTCCTGGGTTCTATTCCTCTCTCGTGAATAGATGATGTGTTGTCCTTTCACCTCGTTTCATCCTCATCGTATCTCATGACCAATGTAGTTGTTAAAATGCAGTAGATCCCTGTCACCTCACTAAGTTACCAATAATATGGAATAATTATTTTAACATGTATCTAACTCACCACTTGTTTCTTGAAAGCAACAACACTTAACGTCTCGACGTAAACATGTTTGCACCTCTTAACGACATAAATAAAAAAATGGTAATGTGTATCGCGTCCAGACAGCAGCTAGTTCACGAAACAGGCGAAACTTTACATCTGAGCTCGTCGCAATAAGGCGGCAGCTGGAGCAAAATGCAACTAGGTGAATATTAAATTGTAGCATCAATACAGATACTAAATCATAAGATAATTTTTTCATGAAGATGGTATCAAGAAAATTGTATTCGTCCATACAATTTAACATAGAGTATCAAGTGCGTATTTCGCTAATGTTGCTTGAAGTGTTTTATACCGTAATGTTATTCCTGTTACCTTCAGCTACATTCAAAATTTTTTTAATAGCACAGTTAATAGTACAAAAAATGCAAATATGTTCAGAACTAAGTTATGTTTTATGTGGTAATTGTAAGCTCAGAAACATATCTACATTTGCCGAATTGCATTTCGCTATCGGGTGTGACCCTTTCCAATTGCGAAAAGAAACTATGCACATACTGTGAAGTTTGTTCTCGTCATCTTCCAAATAATTTACTTTCTATGAAAATTATGGCTATGATATCACAATTTATCCTTGCAATGGACAATACGAAGATGTTTGTTTAATTTTTGTGTGATTTATATGTACAACTGTTCTTTTGTTATATTTAGCGAGTGGTGTTATACCGTATTCGGTTATATGATTTTAAATAGCAAAATAATATTTTTGTTTCATAAAATAAGTAATTCATAAATTTAAAAAAAAGTGAGTATAGGAATTAAAAATTTTTTTACAGAACGGAATGTATCTACTTGTTGAACCCCTAAAGCAATCGACCGGTTTTAAATTGAAATTTTATTTGTCATTCAAACATCACTTCTGAATGTCGTGAAAACACTATGGAAGAAACATAATGCACTCTTTGAAAATCTCAATTAGATACAAATGTGAAATTTTATTCAGACAATTAAACTCACAATTGCGCAAAATTTTAATAAAATTATACGCGCATAGTTTTTTTAAATGGTCGAATATGCCGCATCTGATAAGTTTCGCGGACATAGATTCTATTCAAAAAATTAGTTTACTTTAAAATGCAGAACTGGTAATTTTTTGACCACGTATTTTTTATTTCAGGCGTGCTTACAAATTTCATAAACTTTGAAGGACCTGCCAAATCAAATTTTAAATCTCTCGGTAATTAAGTGTACAGACAAGCTATTTATTTGCTTATCACATGAGCTAGTTTACGAGAAGAAACATTCCTGGATGCTTCAAATAGCGGAGTTCAATAAACAATGATGTCATGGTTGAGGGCGAAACCGAGCGGATTTTCTTTAAAAGAAGTACAAAACTTGCGGAATAGTAATCATTGTGTATAACCAATGTCATCTCTGAAAGTGACATATTTTATGTAACAGTCCTTGGTATTTTTTTATGAAATTGGTTAGTCTAATCGCATATATTTATTTAATACCAGAATAATTGACTACTCTGGATGTTGAGAGATAATTTAATTGTAACTGTAGATTGCATGAGTTTTACTGAAATTATTTTTGTGTATGAGACACTTAACCCAAGCATGTATTTTGTAAAAATGAATTAAATTTTGTTGACGGACAAAATCATTCGTGTTACCAAAAACATCCCACGATTATAATATTGAATTAGTTATGACAAAACAACAACGCAACGACTGTTTTTACAATTGTATTAAAATGCTATATATTTTAAACAAAAATCGAATCTTCAATTTCTTTTGACCAGACCAATCAGCTGTGGATTATTTTAAACAATACACTTTCAACTGCATTAAATTCACATTTTTAAATTTATTACTGCGTGATTTCATTACAATTTTGCTTTGACCGTTTATAGTTTTATAGTAATTTTATTTTATTTCACAATAAACGTTTTTGGAAATGTAGCAATGAATATGTATAATACCATAGTTCCTTATGCTAATGAAAACGACTTTTAAATTAATGCTCACGCACTGTATGTCTGTATTTGTGGGTGATCTAAAAACTTTGTCAGAACTTTCAATACATATGTGACATAGGTTAAAAACGTCATTACAATGAAATATAATTATTCCAGAGCGGTAACGATAGAATGTAAATATGGGTCACAGATTCCATTACAGAAATAAAAAACTGTACTGTTAATTACTTTATTACCGCTCGCATTCAGAGCATATAATTAGTGACTGCAGTTGGACAAACAAATTTGCGGTACCCTTAAATACGTTAAGGACACCATTGACGAATGAAATTACTGCTAAAATCCGTTATTTGCAACGCAGTTGTTCGTGGAAAATTAATGTCGTTGCGATTAACGTAGGCGGAAAAATACAATTTAAAGTTTTGTTACGGCTACTTTTTAAAAAATTCGCAAAAATTGTACATTTGATGTGTTAAATTTAAAATGAAAGTCGTCAAATATCAGTTTATTTATATTACATTCTATCAAGGATTTTATTCGAAATAAAGAATTGTCAATTTTCATACGGGATATTTACACACTTATCTCAACCTTCGTACTATATATATATTTATATATCTGTGTGTGTGTGTTAACCTCTAAATTAACGCTTTTGTTTTTCTTATCGAATTCGGCTTCATTATAAAATTTCAGGTCTGACTGACAAGTTAATATTAGTCACGTATACAACAGAACAAGTCAGAATATATTATATTAGCCTACGACACAAGTGTTAACAAACTGCAAAGTGTGAGCTTGCCATCGGCAGCCAAACAACGTTTCTCATTGTAGAAAATTTTCCACAATGTTGCCACCTTCTGACTTCTGTACAGTACTGACCATGGTTTTCCTCTCTTCAAACACGTCGTTCCTAAACCAGTATACTTAGTATAATGCGGAAAGTAATGCGCAGTAAAGCAGACTAACAACAAGGCAATGTTTGTATGGTGCTAGTGCAGACAACAATCTTCCTTGAGTTCTGTATACTGGCTATTTTGTTGACTCACCGACATTCGCAACTGGCTGTTCTTTATGACATCGTCGCATAAACTCTGCTCACTATTTACTTTTGCTAAATTGGTTGATAAGAATCTAGTGCACACGTGGTAGCCTCCTAAAAATTCTGTACTGTTAATATGTATGTATATGTGTAATGCTGATAATTGGGCCACAGGCCAATTCTATGATATAAGAGATCTCTTTAATAATCTTATGTAACTGTATAAAGTTAAGTGTGAAACATCAATATTCTAGTTACATAAATAAATTATAAGGTGTAAAGAACTATACGAAAGTGGACTGTGATCAAAACTCTATAAGTGCTGTGTACTATGTAGGACTTTATGATGGAGGTGTATTGTTTGACTTTTAGTTTAAATGTGCATCTACGTCAGTGCCGACCTCGTAATCGAGGAAATTCATCAAGTGATTAATTCTGGGAATTGATGTGCGGCATGCTCGAAGTCGAACCTTATTAGGAGAAATGGACGGAATGGACCCTTATCCCCTCCCTGTTAGAGAAAGGAATCATGTGACTGGTAGGGCTGCGAGCCATGAATAAGTGTTGTAGGACAGACAGAGTACTGGTGCTCGATGTAGAATGGGCGTACAGCTGGCTAGAGGCCAACAATGTAACTTGTAATTTTAAGTCCAAGGGGACTACAGTAGTTATGCTTGTAAGTTGTATAAATGTATTATTGCAGAAGTTCCTAATTAATTACCAATCTGCGTAATGATGTGCGTTGTCGTTTTTCAATAACCTTACTCAGGGAACACTGTCTACTATAAACAGCTACTTCCCAGTTGGAATGCTACACACATGCCAGGTCGAAGCTTTCCAATGAAAATAAAAATAAATATACGACTTTAATAAAAGTGTTTATTCTGTGAACACAACAGTTTTGATGGCTGCGAGGAAAGTGACGTGAGTGTAAGCAAGTGCGCTCTGGGCTGGAGTGAGCACAGGTGTGCAGAGAGGATGCGATCCGTGAACTACGAGCTTCTTCTCTGCCAACTTCCCCGGGCGAAATGTATCCGGCCTCGTGAAGATGCGGAAATTTTCAGTTTTCCGCAACTTCCACTCGTCCTGAGAATTCCTTCAGGCAAAACATCTGGAACTTTTTAAACTAAAACATACCTCCAGGTCTCCTGGAATTACCAATGAGTGTTGATTTTAATGTATATATCTCGAGTGAGGACTTACATAAAATTTATTCAAATCAGACGTAGGAACGCACGCAGGCCATTTCGTTATGTGTAATTATAATCTAGCAACATTAATTTTTTCGTAGAGTTATTTTCATTTTGTTACTAACGGATTTAATTACCAGAACATCTTAACGAAAATATTTGTGATCGTCGTTGTGTCTAGTTTACAATGTGTATTAAATTCACAGTTTGAAACTGTCTGTACTGTTTAAAAATTTGTGCAAGCGAATTGAAATTTAACTACCTTATGTGTCATTAAATTTTATTTAACTTGACATAGTCTAAAACTCATTAAATATATCTATACAACTAAAGTGAATAATTATAATGCCTTATACACGTAGAATAAGAAAGTTTTCCAATTCCCGAATAATTTTTTATTTCATGTAATATATTTATTCACTGGTAGTAAAAAAAAATGATAATTTAAATTCGATAAAAACTCGCAGAACACAGAAAAAACAGAAATGTGGTATGATCTGTCCAACTCTGTGCAGCTACAAATATAGACATGAGGTAGTTACTTTCAAAGTAAATTTTTTTCGACCGCATCTTCAGCGTGGACTGTTACTTTCGCTAAGTTTGTGCTCGCGACGAAAAGGCTTGGATAATTTTGTGTACACAAGACAATGTATAGCCGTCTGTGAAAAATTCAAACACATGGAATACATGTTCAGGCGTTGATAACGGCCATTGATTCAACCGACGAACGGAAAATAAAACTGATAAGACTTGAATAAAATCGGTGTCAACATTTCTGAAGTCAAAATAATTGAAGACGATATAAATGCATTCGTTTTAATACCATCAAAATGTTGTGTGAAATGCGTTGCTTAAAATCCATTGCAGTTGTTTACAAGAGTACTGATAGTTCTGGCAATATGTAACACCTTGGACGTAGGCAACTCATCAAACAGTGATTCGTAGCACGCGATCCACAATAAGGCGTCATTCTGCTAATATCAGCGAGGTTCTTAATTTGAGTGAATTATTACTAACCGATCTATGGGGTCTTGCACTCTTGTTAACTTTTGATTATGTAATATTTTGTGGGATTTTTGTCAATACACAGATTAAATACACAAATTTCTATATGCTTTTTATTTACACAAATGTTTTAGTCTTGAAGAATTACCTAAAATATTACAAATTATTGTCACCCAAAATGTCAACGAGCCTACAGTGAGATAATTGTATGTATCTGCATAAAATTAGAAAGTTGAGATGTTTGTTTTTGAGGGAGTTAAATACGTTTTGCATTACTCCAGTACTGACAGAAATTTTCACCCAGTAAATAAACAATTCATACGATCAGTCGCAATTTTAATTTTTAAATAAAATATTTTGTAATAACCATTACATGTTCCATAATTAATATCACTATATGTTATTAAAACTATAGAAATGGAAATAAAATGGTGACGAAAACGTGTTACAGTATTGACCAATGAATTCTTTTAATTTTCGTTTCACAAGTAGAAACACAAAAAGCTGAGAGACAATGTTTCTGTAACTGAAGAACTATGAGAACATATCTAATGATTATCGTTGCAACAGAAAATATCCACAGAGTTCTAAACAAATTCACTACCATCGATGTTTTATTTCTGTACAATACATTGCTTACGATTCTATTATTGTTTCCAACTATATTATCACTGCGGATGTGGTGTCTCATGAAGATACTAACAACAACAACAAACAAAATCAAACTTTAGAGGCGAGATTAACACAATATTTGACGACTAAACCGACGGTGTCGGTACACTATTCATTGTAAATAATCTTTATTTAAATCACATAATTTAAAGTTAGCATACACAAAACAATATCAGGACTTTGTACACAAATATTGGTACCAGCTGTTAAACGGTGACCAAAATATTTAGACAATTAAATACTTTACCTTACCCAGTACCTTTTAATTAAATACACAAGGTGTAACAACTTAAAATATTTTACTTAGTGCTTGAAACTATAATATTAAAGTACCTGCTTAGACCTAATCAAGACATTTTACGTAAGAAAAAAAATTGTGAAGTCGTAAATCCCAGGAATCGATGTCGAATAATTTTATTGACGTCTCGAAATATTTTTATTTCTCTGCGTTTTGCTTTACCAGACAATAATTTTATTGTTCTTCGCAGTTATTCGGGATTTGTTAGTACAGATGAGTTTCTGTTATTATGTAATTGGGCAAACGTATATTTAAAGGAACAGTAAAATTATTTTCAACGTGCCGTAAGTTGAAGTATATAATTAACAACAAATCAGTTTTATGACATAAATGCGTGTGTTTTGAAGTTTTTTCACTCAGAGCAGCAGACAAGACAGTCTATCTGAAATTGCTACTTACGAAGACACCCCAAGAAAACCCAAAAATTCATCATAGTAAAAATAAGAAATATTATATAATTTCAAAATATTTTAATAACACCGTTTGCTACGTACCACAAGTTCTTCATTCTATACTTAATATTCTTAAGCTTTAATTGTTATTGTTAGCATAAAGTAAACACACATTTTTCTTCAGTATTAAGGCTTAAGTTTAAGAGAAGACCAATACTGCAACTCGAAACCATTGCAATCATTGCAATAACTAAAATTCTTTGTACTTTTTTAAGTTTCAAAAGTTGTATATAATAGCAGCAACAAAATAATTATTATAATTGAACGTTTTGTAGAAGTGCTTGTGCCAATTCCATTGAAATTTTTCAATACAATTTAATTCCTCTTACCATGATGGTCCCAAAATCTGGAGGTTTTTTTTTCGCGCTAACTGAAGCAAAACAATTTAATTTGCGTGTCCCCATTTCGTTAACTACTATGTATAATAATTTATATATGTATATATATATATGTGTGTATAAATGTATATATATATGTGTATATATGTATATATGTACATATATATATATGTGTGTGTGTATATGTACATACACACACTCACACTTGGCCACAAAAGTTATAGCATGATTAAAAATTCGTTTTATAAAATACAATAATACTGAAATATTCCGAAGCTTTGAAATAGTACGTGACATAAAAAGTAATTTGTATTTTCGTAATGTAAAAACCCATTTGTCAGCGTGGGTGGATGAGCGAGTGTAAAACTGTGTTTCGATATTTTTTCTGAAAAAAAAAAACTGTATATATTTAGCATAAACGCTTACAGCAGTGATTTTGCTGTCCCTTCTAAGCGGGAAAATAGTATTGTCTAGCAGTAAATTGAATACGTTTTTGTATGAATAATTTGTAGCAAAATATTATTTACGATTCTGTACTAAGAGTAAATTAAATTTAAAACTTAACACACAAAAAATGCGTTGGACGTGACAGTCGAAAATATAAATCCTTTAAAAAATGGTTTCAAAGAATGTCGTTATTTGTTTCAATACAAAAACTTATTATTTCTTTAATATTTCACCCGAATATGTGCATTTTGAAAATAAAATACCAACCAGAACTATGTAAATGTTGTTTTTACGTGTTCTGTGATCGGTAAATTACGTGTTTGGAAAATAATTTAGCAGTCGTGTATGTCCAATACATTAGTTTCAATAATGAAGTCCCATTGTAAGATTACTTCAATGTAATACGTTAACAGTTAGGTGCCGTGCTTTGCACAGTGACTAGTTGACTCACACCTCACCAAGGCGACCCGGGTTCGAATCCTGGCGGGGTTTCTACCTATGTGCGTCACGATTAGGAGAGTGTAGATAATTAGTGGGTTTTCTCGAGTACTCCTGTTTCCGAAGTTTCACGCAGTCCGTCTCTTCTCTATCTTAGAGCTTGATTTCTTCATTTCATACCATCCTTCGGAGTTTGGTTCAAGTTCAGAACACAAGTATATAAAATCAGAGATTTCAGAAACGTTATTTACTTTTACTTTAATGATTATAGTATTATAATTTTGACTGTCATATCAAAATGCAATTTTTCGAAATAATAATTTAACTCGCTAATAGGAAAAAAAATTTAATACGCGAAGTCATGCCAACGGTATACATAGTATTCAAAACGTTTATCTCCCGTGTTATGCAAAGGAAATTGTAAAGGTGATGCTTCCCAGGTCGGAGCTAAGAATTTAACGTATCAGTTAAATATTTTGGTCGCGTAAAGGGCATTACATTTAATGTGATAAAAGTATGATTTTTAAGCATAGTTTTTAGTCGTTATTAAATTATACGTTCCTGGATCTTAATTCAGAAAATATTAGGTTTTTATTATTTCTTTAGCAAAAAGAAGACTGCATGTGAGAAAGCGTAATGTGCAAGATACTTAAAAGTGGTAACTAAGTTTTAAACCAAACGTGTATTTGAATTCACTTATCATTACCATAGATATTGTTTTAAGAACATAATAAAATCACTCTTATCAGCTCATGAGAATATTTACATGCATTCCGTAGCTTCAAAAATATAACAATGCCATTTAACAAAATATTGCGTTTTAAAATAAAAAGCCAGTTTAGCATTCGAATTTCGTATGGTTTATTGTTCACTCAGGTTTGAAACACATACTTACATCTTAATTGCACGCATTAATTTAGCTTTCATAAAGTTTTAAGCGTATAGTTCTTATTGTATTTAAGGTTTGGAATATGTCTCATAATAAGTATATATTTATGTTCAAAACATTTTTTATAAGAAAATTGCAATGGCTTTAAATAATCTGCTTATTTGGTCAACCCCTACCGTGAATATTTTGAAATTTTGATTTCGTGAGGAAAGAAAAAAAGTTTTTTTTTAACGACCGATAATTTGTTACGCATTTACTCAACGACTGGATGAAGCTAGATGTACAGAATGAACACTACAATCTGGGCACTAAGCAGAACTTGTAATTAAGTGAATGTATGTTTTATTGGGCCGATAGATGTTAACTTTTGAGAGTGTCGGAACGTTTACACTGGTTTTTAATTTCATGGAAGAAGTCATGATAACAGTTACATGGAAGTAGTCATGATAACAGTTACATGGAAGTAGTCATGATAACAGTTACATGGAGGTAGTCATGATAACAGTTACATGGAAGTAGTCATGATAACAGTTACATGGAAGTAGTCATGATAACAGTTACATGGTAGTAGTCATGATAACAGTTACATGGAAGTAGTCATGATAACAGTAATAAAGACGACTGCAAAACGACTGAAAGAAAACTTTATGCGGTGCTCACTTTATTGTTGATGGCCTATATTTAGAGATTTTTCATTGTATCTATTCTCGTGAGTGTTCATATTGCACTCTATATGCGGACAATAAGAATTACTTAACTAAACTTTATTGCACTTTTCGTCTGTTAGGAAAGAGTACTTTACTTGTTTTTTAAAATAATATTTTCGAATTCACCAATGCAAAGATATTTATTTTTGCGGTATAATTTGAGAAAATATGTAGTTTGCTAGTCGAGTTAGCGTTGAGGGAATTTTTTAGTTATCAAACTATATTAGTAAAAGAGTAATCTATACTTTACTGAGAAAAGCCGTCCAAGGTGGAAAATACAGCAAAATATTTCGTAAAATTACTTTAATTTAATATGTACAAACCATTTATACTTATATATTAAACATATCTTAATTTTAAAACAGATGATATTTATTTAGTGGTTCATGGCCTTACCAAAATTAAAAGCTAAATTTCTCATCCTACTTGATGTTACAGTCTTGTCACATAGCGATAATGCCGTGAAGGGGATTTAAGATCTTCTGATTCCAGTGGCAGAAATATTTGATGTCGTAAATTACCAGCAGTGGTATTATAGCTAAATTAAAAACAAACCCTTTGCAGACAAGCAGTACTTTCACGTAGTTTACTGCATTGTTGCCAAGTTAGAGGTTGTTTCTTCTCCAATATGTTTGCTGTTGTTTTAAATTGAAGCAGCAGAAATAAACTTCATAATTAAAGATGACATTACCTGTCAAACGCAAGATTTCTTTATTTAGCTTATAGTTAGTCTAGAAAACTGAAATTAATTTTAAACGGTTATTTTTGTGGTTTTGTTATTTGAACAAACGAAACACAATAATAAGGGACAGACGACACTGGCGCTTGTTACCATACTAACACGATTCTATCTTGTTGACGGCGATGTAAGCAAGCAAACTTGAACCCAACTGTACACTGTAAAATCACTTACATTGCCCCTAAATAAATTTCGTTGCGGCAAAGAAACTTTTTTCTCAAATATGAACCATTACAATGTGGATTTACTGCAAAGTTAACTTCTGTTTCGTGTTTTTTGAAATTATACCAGAAATACGTTGTCTTTTATTTAATTTATTTTTCTGATCAAGAGAAGAGTTCAAAACTACGACTGCTTTATAATGTGTCGTGCAAATTGTACACTACATATAATTAGATAGATTTAAAGTTAAAAAACAGTAATAGAAAAATGTATGCTAAAATTGTAATAGAAACAAATTATAAACTTCAATAGCGGAACAAAATATATCGTTCACATATAATGAGAAAAAAATTATATGCTAAAATGCTCTCCTGTCGGTTTTTACACACTTGTTATTGTTATTTTTTTGTAATTGTTTTGTTTTATCTTGGTTTTGACCTGTCTTCTTAAATGCACTTTGGAACACGTTTTTTTTTTTTAATGTTTGGCAGGTAACTTGTTAAAGCCACAACTGGCCGCGTGGCTGAATGATCTTCTTTATTCTACACGTTGTGACGTGGTATTAAGGAGTTAATTTTACTGTATGTCTGGTATTGAATGTATGAGTACAATTTTGATGTACTTATTTAGATGTTAAGAATTCTAAAGTGTTATTATTAAGAATATTTTTAGATGCGTCACAAAGTAAAATTGTCGTCATTTTTCCACGTTCAGTCAGCCGATATTGTTTAACGGTTCTGTGACGTGCTACCTTCGGTTTACATTGTTGATATACCTTACACAATAATTCCGGAATTTCGTATCATGTATTGCAAAGAGTTCTCTGTGCTACAGAAAATTGAGTAATTTAATGATAATTGAACAATACTATCACAAAGATAAAGTGGAAGAAATTTTAAAAACTTTTTAATATATCTCAATTATGTTTTGTGAAAATACTAGTTGCAAATATTTTTCTTTAAATATACATATTTTTTACTAATTTTTCTTTGCTGCTAAGACACTTACTATGTCCATGAAGGAAATATTAAAACGGTAAATTTAGTAATAGGAAATATAGAAGCTGACCATATACCCTGATATACCTCATTATGGTGATAAACCACGTTGCGTGCTTCACAAACTTTGGAAGGGTCTGTACACGGATTTCACTATATCATCAACAAAGAGCAGATATGTTTAGTTTCGGAGGTAAGCGACCAATGTATCACATGTAATATTTATACCTTCAGCCATTACAAAAAGTACTGGGGTTGTCTACCCTCAAATAGCTTTTAACACTTCACCGCCAGGGTATATAATATTATTGATAAATATGACGTGTGTGTAACAAAATTGGTTCTCTTGTAACACCGCAGTTTTCGTGTAGGTCGCATGCGAAGCTTGGGCGCCTTATTCGTAGGTAATTGTGCATACATATATCCCTCCGCCCGCCACAAAGATGATCACAACTATCATACATTAACAAGCTCACATAACAGTGACCAACGCGCTGTTCCAGGCACTCTATCGTCGCAGATAAAGCTAAATATATGTTTTATAGAGAAATTCTCTGGCATTGTAAGGTTGAATAATAGGTCCGTTTATAACGTACGTCATATTGCTAAAATAAACCAGCCTCAGAACTTCACTTATCCTTGAGAGCTCAAACGTGTTATTTATGTAGGGAGCGGGCACCATTTTGTTTACGTTACGATTGATGTTATTAATGAAGGTCTGTTGACATTTACTGCAGACTCTGACAGTATCAGAAACACAGACAATTAGTGGTACGTGCGGTCAACGCCCAGTTGTAGCCTGAAATACCATTAAACGATAACCAAATATTCAGAACGAATAATAAATCACGTACATCTCAGCAAACAGGTACCTTGCGTTTGATGACAGCTATACTTCACTGCTATTGTGACATTATCTCGTGCCTGTGTGGTACCAGATAAGTTGGACACATACACGACACAAGCAATAACAGATATATGCGGCACCAATGGCGAATGGAGAATGTGTGAGAGAGGTAAACTTAACTGTTTTAGTGATTCAGTACATAACACTTACCCATTGCAAGAACATATCATATATCATATAAAATAGGTGATGACTTATAGAACAAAGTTAATAGATTTTTTAAATATAAATTAAAGGTGAGTTTCTATTATTTGTTATAATTGATTATATCAAATTTGTACCATATGTAAGCTATAAGAATTGTAACAATTTCATGTAAGTTATGATTGTTTGATGAGTGTAATGCATTTTTTTGCAAATTAATTATTAAGGACTCCTCTTTCAGAAGCGGAAGATGAAATTGAATACATTTGTCAATGCTAACATCAGTCTGTGACAATTCGTGGCTTATCCTGTAGTGTATTTCTATACATCTTGTTTGTTTCACTAATTAATATAATTTTTTCTAGTAGTAGTGTGCTTACGCGACTGTATTACGCTAAACATATTTCCATTGGTTTATAAAATTTATTTTAATTCCTCGACTAGCTGAAGTGAGTTGTATAAAGCTACGTTTGAAAGAAATAGCGGTGCTGTAATCTGACGTGTGCATCCTGTATGTATTTATAGTTCCAATTCCACCCGAATCCATTTTTTCGAATTTTATGCTGTGTTATATCCTACTGACTAAAGCATACTCTGCTGGTTTTCAAGTTTTTATATTATTTTAAGTTATCTTTGACAAACGTGTACATTACAATGTAGTATGTCTAAGAAACTAAATCCAGTCGTTTCTGTGGGTGTACGGTAGATTATGATATAAATAAGAGTAACAAGTGAAAAACATTTAAATTGTTACAAGGTGTCTCAAGTTACCTGGTAACAGTTTCCCTGAGTGGTTTTCTGTTGCTGTTTGCAGTACGACGTTGCTTAGTCAGACTTGGAATAAATCTCGGACCCCTGACATTTGAAACGCAGTGACACTGTTGGAAAACTACAATTTCATCTCGTGTGGTGTAAAATACGTTTACTTACATATTAAAACTCAGATAAAGTCACACGCGCTTTAAATCCAGTTTGTAGTACCATTAATGCGAACGCAGTTGTTTTGCATCTCTGAAAGGCTCACAGATCCATTAGTCGTGATGTTCCATCATCAGTGAGAGTCGGACAGGGAATTAGATTACAGCTCCGGGAATTAAACGACGACGAAGCAAAGAGGCGACTAGGTACGGAAATGAACACTTAGTGCTTAGTTGTCTCCAGAAGAGCTTCGTTCTGAAATCTATAGAAGCGACGGCAAATTGTCTGGTAAAGTCCTTCCCAGAAATCGAACAAGCATGTCGTTTCTTGCAGTGAATCCGAAAGAAGCGTAGTCTTCATTATTGGGTTAGTGAATGGAAGAGGATTGTGCTTACCTACAGTTGGCCAGATGTTTCCAGCTTTTATTTTTACACTTCTGTAAATAATAGGTCTAATGGGAATGTTAATCTTTCTGTGAAACCTTGCAATCAAATGTCTCGAACAAAATGAGGAAGTATTCAAATATTTACATGCACTATATTTAATTAGTTAGAAATGTTTATGCTACGTCAAGGGACTGTACGAAAGTGGACTTCGTAATATGCATATTTAGTCGATTTTGTATTTAAAAACTGCTCCACAAGAGATGTTTGCATGCTTAAATATAATAACGGAAATTTTACCTAATTTGATGTTTCGGCATATGTTTGTAGAAATGATAGTAATTCACAAAACCTTTTATTTAGCCGTTGTACTGCACCACTGTCTTAAGCATTTCCTGTTATCCTTTGAAATTCCTATCTCTTTAACGACTCTCCTTCGCTTTGAAAGTGTGTATTGTGAGTAACGAAAACTAAACGATAATACAAAATTTATTCAGTTTAAGCCTCAGATGCAAACTCTTTAATATGACTACAAGCTTACACGTGTTCTATTGTTTACACGGACAAGTGGAATAAAGTAGCAAACGGCCTTACAACGGCTCGAATACTGCATCTGTAAGTAACCTGTGTACTACGTGCATGTTTTACGTTGACGTTACAAAACTTCACCTCATCGTAATTTGTAAGATGCTTTCCTATTACGCTTGAATGCGTTTTATCGAATCCAGACTCTGCACATTAGGCACCCTTTTCAAGATACACAAGTATTTCGATATTATGTTTGCTTCTGAAACAAGTTATTTTATTTCTAAAACTGAATACTCCCTTTACTTTTGATATTTTACTGCAGGATATTTTTTAAAGGCTATATAATGACTTCGTTCACATAGTACAGCCATTGAAGTGTCATAATTTTTGAGTGAAACATGACGAACAACTCTTTCGAAACGCCGCTTTAGAGACAAAATCAGTGCTATATGGATGTCAAAATAACCGGAAAAACATAATAAAAAGGAAAATTAAATGAAGGTATGTATAAAAATAAGTAGTTTTGGAATTCTGCAATTCATTGTAAATTACAGATTGGGTTGTGACAGTTCTTATAGGAACATTGTGTTTGATGTTAGCGGAAATAATCTAGCTAAGCAGTTCAATCCGACAACTGTCATTTATGTATTCCACGCTCCAGGCAAATGCTGGGAAGGAATCTTAACAAAGATCATGGCCGATTCCTATCACAGTTCCTGTCCATGCGTACAATTGTATGTCACCGTCTGTAACTGTAACCTATCTGTCGATGTGATATGAAGATCACTCATCTTATCTTTAAGGGTAAAAATATTTTCGAAATAAGGGTTTGTGGCGCGTACACACATATATGTGCGTATCGGACGTGTGGATTTTTTTACGAATGGTTATTCAATTAAAATACTAATACATCTGTAATAACACATTTATGTATTTCCATATCAATAGTATCCATTCATAAGGATGTGCACTTTTTCGCTATTGCATAAGTAAACCTACCGTCTATTTAATTTGAAAACTGAAGTTAAAATACGTTAAGGAGTTATATTTTTCTAAGCGAAGAAGTAACGCAGACATCGCGAGGAGTAAAGAGGTTTTGGAAACTTGCAGTATGCATTCCTCAGACGCTAGATATTAGGGAACAAAAACCTCTTAAGGAGGACCTTGCGGTGAAAAATGTACGCTCCTAAATTCAGGACCTCAGTATCAGTTCTAATTGGGACCGGGACGAGGCGACGAACTTTACAGCGGCCAATCGCCTTTAACGACCCTCTTCTTCAGGGTGGCAACTGCAGCCAAAGTCTCTCGCTGACAGGGCTAACGACTCGCAGGATGGTTAGAGAGGGGAGGGGGGCTGGAGGGGTTCGTTGGAACTAACCGTATATTCCGTCTTTCTACTACCGCGCGCCGTCCAATACGACTTCCCCTCCCGGCCTGAGTGGCTGCAAGGCCTGAAGGTGTTTGCACTCCAGCTGTAGACTACCTGGTTAGCAACACTATATGTAAAGTGACAACATTTTAAGACACTCTGAACAGGTGCAGATTCTATAAACTCGGAAATTCTGTGTGGAGTGGTAGGTTACTACAGATCTAGTAATTCGGTAATAGAAATGTACAACCACTCTAGAAATAAAGGTAAACGCAGTACTGATGAAAATGGGAAAAGACAAAGGTTACGTTTAGGTACCCTGAATATTGGAACATTAACAGGAAGAAAGAAGAAGTTGGCATATATAACGGATAGAAGTGATGAAGATGTTTGTGGGAGGTGTGAGACCAAGGAAGACACGTGACGAACGGGTGAAGGAAGGAGGGAAAATAAGAGGAACTGACTGGGAGACAGTCAAAGAGTAAGAGCGGTGGGAGGACACAGACAGATGGAAGTGTTTTACCAGGTTGACTCGGTCGCAGGCTGAAGACAGCATTGATGATGATGATGATGATATAGAGAGAAGTTAAAATTAATAATTATGTTTCTTGGAGTTATTCCAGAGGTTTTTTTACAGCATAGTAAACTCGTTCTTAGGAACTCCCAACATCCAAGAAACCTGCATAATATAAGGAATCCCAAGCTATCTTGTTAGAGGCACAACTTGCCACTCACTAAGACCACGTTACAATTAAATATACACTGACAAATTGTAGGTTCATGTACGATTCCTCATTCTTTTGAAACATTTTGATAACAGATTGTTGTTTATACAGAGCACGAAACTAATTTTACGTACCAAGATTTTTTCTTCTACTGAGAAGACTTGTACTTTTTCATACGCACTGTTGTACGATACTTCCAGACATAATCATCAGTTAAACCATATTGCTTCACCTAGTTCAGAATAGTTATGGTTTCACCAACAGCATTATATTTTCATTGTGCATGGAGTTCATTATAATAGTCATCTGTCCTCCAAATTTTAGGGCCTCTGATTACAGCCTATACTTATAACATTCATTCCCGTGACCTCAGCCACTTCAGTTTGTGTGTTTTTTTAGTGGCGTGACAATTTTTACACTTTAATGTGGCAAAGAATATGAATAGGATGACTACACAAACGAAATATAGACATAACAAGTACTAACTTCACGCTTCAAAAGGTTGAGACACATAGTTGAGAGGGCGATGTCCAACCACGAGTGCTGACACGTTGATTCATTCAGGTCCTTTTGGGTTCCACTGTTGCTGTCACATAAATAACAAGCATGAACCAACGTATCTTGCAACACATTTCAGCAGCAGCCTTTTGTTATCCTCAGAGGCATGAGTGGAACTATTCGCAATTTATTTTCGTAAATTATTAATTCTTATCCGATAGCTGCTGTATATGACAATGTGAAGGGGCAAGGAAGATAGCAACATGCATCGGTCCTCACCACTTACAAATTTTATGAATAAAAATCATACTCTTTACAGATTTGTTTGCAGAATTAAAAACGTAAGCTTTAAACTATTTTTAAATATTGTTATTGGTTTTTATTGTAAGTACCTTGCATGGTTATTTAACTTAATTATGATAAAATGTAAAACTAATGACGTAAATTTTCTTAATTGTTCGTGCAGGTTTATTTTGAATCCTCTTATTCAAATATAGAAGCTATATGGAGAGATCATCTCATAACCAATTCGGCCATTTACGTTTATAAACATTACATCATTTTCCGTAGCTTTCATCTGATTCGGACAAGAAATTCATATTCGACCAAAATCCTTGCTATGTCTAATTGTGTTTTGACTTGACAATATCTTTCACTGCGAGTTACTGTTGTTACTTACATGAGGATTATAAAATATAATAGCAGCAACTTATAATTTGTGTTTTCCAGTACCCCGCCTTGATCAGCTGGCCAATAATAAATGTTGTCTTTCACGTGTGTGAAAAATTAGACCACAACGCTGTCATTGAAAATTATGTGAACATCATAGAATGTTACAGTCGAATTATATTTTGGTGACCGTCATTTGGGGCAATGGTTTAATACTCTTATTTTTCTAAAGTGCCTTGAAACAGACTGTATCGAATAAAGTTGAGGGTTGTGGTCAAATAATGTTTACAACTCTTTTTAGACGTCTTCAGATTTCATAGCGCTTCTGCTATGAAATGGATAGTTAGTTAGGGTTCGCGTGAAGATTGCAGCAACAGGATACATAGAAACGTTGGATTTAACTTCAAATGGACAGTCACCATAAAATATGTGGCTAGGTACAAAAATGAACACTTCCATTGTTTAAAATCCTTTCTGGTAGAGCTCCGTAATAATTGTCATGTCACATTACACTAAGCTATGATGTGGAGTTCGTGAATGAGTTTGGTCAAAATTAGCACATACTAAAATCGTATGGAAGCCAAAGATCGAGAACTTAACATTTGAGTGGATATTATTAAAACGTGGTGTCTGTTCTAATTCTAATTAACAGACTTGAAAGTTATATTTTGCACGATAATCCAACCGTGCAAAAGCAATTACGTTAAAACAATCTGCAAGCTATCGTCGGGGATATAATTTCTTTACTTAAAGCAGTATAGACCTATGTTATGCGGCAACATGCGACAACGAACATAGTCATTAGAAACAAATTCCCGTAACAAAAACAACAGTTCAATGATGATGGATATTTCAAAACTTCACGCAAAACTTCATACATTGTTCAAGGAGTTCTTTCTAGCAGACGGAAATAAAAACATAGAGTACCAGGTTTATTTAACCGAACTCTGTATTAATTTTCAGTAAAGTCTCTACGTAAGGGTAATGTTTCGCGAGTAATATTTTCATGGCACTACGGACCTTATTTCGAAGGAAATGATGCAAGGATCGAGCCAAGTATTCTCTAACGAAATGTCTAGGAGTTTGTTCAGTAACCTAGATTATGAAGCAGCATTCTCTTTAAGACAGCATCTCAGTGGGTCTGTAGGAGAAAAGTTGTGATGATGACACACGCGAGTAAGTTCTTGACGGTCGTCTTTTGTGAAGTGTGCCAAGTACAGAATGAGGTCAGGCAATGGTTGTCGAGTCAGGAGACGATGCGGCATGCTGCTGACGTTTAGAAGCCCGTTTCTTACATAGCTGCAGGCTCTTATACACTGGATGTTCGCTCCTTGTCAAACTTTCCAACCAGCATGTTTTATGTTGATGTTTCACACGAGTTTACACACGATGTACATCAGGAGAATAACCTGCAAGTTATCTATCAAATAAATTGCAACTGACAAAAATTTTAATAATATTATATCAGATAGAACAGATACATTATTTGATTAATTAAATTAACATCGCTTCCCTTCTCTTACAGCAAATACCACTTTTATGCAATTGTTCTGCCACATATTACGAAGATTCTTATAAATGACATTTCAGTAAATAATATCTCTACATAATTAAAAACTCTTAATTATTAGTTTTATAAATGTGGCCTAGTTTGTTCGAATAGTGTCCACTAAGATTGAACCTTTTAAAATAAAAACTGATATACGTGTTAAGTAGGTACTTAACTCAATACTAACACTTAGAATTTCACGTATCAAGGTTTACTATAACCTTTGTAGGCTATGAGTGAATTCTAAAGATTTTATGTGTTGTTGCAATTACGAAAATTCATTCTTATGTAAGATTGCCGCTCATGTTGGGTGGATATAATCGTGCTAACTCTCATGCTCACATGCAACCTCCTGATGTAAGATTAAGCCCACATCGTCAAAGTCTGATAATACTGTGCTAGAAAATATTGAGTTCCTTGGATCGTTTGTGACGAAACAAAATGCCAAACTTTATATTATTGCTTCACTGGAAATTAAATAATCTTAATAAGCTAGCAAATAACATGGCACAAAGACATTCACTATAAGTAGAGATAATTATTTATTGCTAGAAATGTTGAATGTTTCCTGTGTTTCAACGCACGTTCAGCTAACCAGAAGATTACTCGCTTTCCCTCGTAAGAGGCTCTTATACCGTATTTGACTGTGCCAATAAGAATATCGCTGCTGTAATGTTTGGTGCCTGTTGTTGGTCTGCGGACAACATAATGCAAGACATATATCACTCTCTGAATAGAGCTATGGTTTTATGGCGCAAATATTTCTGCAACATTTGGTTTCAACGCGTTGAGTCTACATCTGCTACTCTGTTACATCGTCTGTGATTGGATGATTTTACTCTCACTTGCCTTGGAATATTTCAGACGCACGGAGTCACAATAATCTTATACTGATTGGTGCAGACAAACGAGAGACGTGTCTGAACAAACACACGCTGCCGTTAATCTTGAAGCAGTGCTGACGATGTGCCCGTGAAACACTGAAACCAAGTGGGGCAAAAATAATGTCGTGGCCCTAACATTGAAATATAATGTAAGAAATTACAGCGTTCACAAGATTATGTTGGCAAAAATGATGTTGGCGAGAAATTATTACACATATTTATAAGTAACTGAAAAAATTCACGACATTATTTAACGAAGAGCTAGAATCGAAGCACATGTAAATTTTCTCTAGCGTACAGAACTGGCTAACCGTTCATCAGACTCAACCTTGAGAAGTAACAAAGCTGCACATAAACAATTACCAAATACATACCTATTTGTCTTCTGGTGTCATCTTGGCTGATTTAGGAGGTAGAAAATTTGCAAGTGTGTAAATTGCTAAGATACTAATGAATACTGTCTGCACGATTCATAACTGTGAAACGATGAAACAAGACATTACTGTAAAGAGCATTTTAGTTGGTAATAAGTTATGACAGAGAATGAATAAATGTAACTCATCTTGATAAAAATTTAATTTCCAGTTAAAGACATACGGCACAAACATTTTCGGAGTATTATCATTAAATACTGTTGTAAATGTAACATTAATACAATTCCCTACTACTGAAAACTTTTCTGTGATATTTAGATTATTCCAATAATAGGTGAAACCAACATACATAAAGCTCAGTGAACATAATCATCATCTCTTTATAAAATATTGTCAACTATACATAAGTAACCAAGAAGGCAGATACACTTTGTAACTCGGTACTTGAGCACAGAAAAATTTCCCAAACTTAATTTATTACGGTCAAGAATACCATTTCGTGAAAATTTCTCTTATTCTTTATATTGTATCTAGATTTACTATGAACATCATGTACAACTCCTGTAATACAGCAAGAACCCGTGTATTGAATAAAAAGTATTGTTCCAGATACCACACATCGGTTAATATAGGGGACAACAGTACAGTTTGACTGGATTCAGTTTCTTGCCCGTACTCCATTGCAAATTGAATGACTGTCAAAGAAAACTAAACAAATAAAAGCAAAACCATAAAATAAGCAGATTATGCTTTAGTCAGCAAGATACATACAGAACATGAAATTCCAAAATGGAATCGGGTCAAATAAAAACAAGGAACAAACAGATAATAAATGAAAATAATAACAAATAAAATAAAAAACCAAGTAACATGCGACACAACGATGAGACGAAACAAAAACACAGTAGATATCAGACACGAACAGGAAAATAACAAAAAGACACAACAAGGAGACGAGACAAAACGCCTCTCTTACTGGCTTCGTAAAAAATAAATAGTATTAGTAAAATTAAAGGAGGCGCAAAAGAAAACTACCGGCTCGAAAAAAATTTCTAAAAAAAAAACGCATACATTTTTCCATCTTGTCTTTATAGGAAAGGACAAAGAGTATTATCACGAATACGTACAACATCACGAGGAAACTTGTTGAAGCACATTCACTAGTTAAATTAAGGTTACATCTTGACTTTTACGACTTAGTTAAAACATAACTGACACGCATATTCATTCAATACAAAATTAATATGACACACTTGGACAGAGTGAATTGTGAATTATTTAGCCAGTATGGCATTGCGGTTGAAAATCAAGATAGACGGCTTTCAAACATAACCTATATTATACCTGCCACGTTAAACATGATCTTTACTGTCAAGGTAAATACCAATAATTTGTCACTTAAGCCAGGAACTAGATGCAGAGGTAACAAGACCTCCTATTACATTTAATTAGTTCTGAAAATGCTTACAACACAGCTGTCAAGTTACGTCACAGCCTTTGAAAAAGATACCTTTAACATCAGTTATACAGTTTTTCTGACAAATATTCACAAATCGAATATCTCACAGACCGATATATCTATCTACCTATCTATCTATCCATTTAATATTCCTACTAGCTTAATGTTCTATAATTTAAATTTCATTCTGAAGAATCCATATTAATATTATGCTGCACTACCGGACGTCGGTTTTTGTTTACCAATATTGTGCTCATATACGGCAAAGTCATTAATTAAAAAACATCCGCGTACAGAAGAGTCTGTGAAAAAGAATCTGCAGAAATTCAAGGAAATAAAAATCGCGCAGCTTTGAGCTAACAATTCCGTTTGCATAAACAACGTGTTTATTTTACATATCAACCAAGTTGACGTACAAAACATTGTAACTTAAAAGAGCTAGCTCTATTAAACCATTAAGCTACAAATTGCTCTTACAACTCTGATTAAATTTGGTGACCCAACTAATTAAAATAATTAATTAAATCTGTAACTCAATAATAATACAGTTTCAAACGGCATCTTGCTTTAAAAAAATGTAATTCTAAGAAAAGAACTGCAGAGTAAAGAATGAAACTAATTAATGCCTAAAAATAAAAAAAGAACATGAAACGATCAATTGAAAAGTAGAAACAATAGATTCAAATCCTTGTTTACACATAAAAGCGTCGGAGTACCATTAAGTAACCAAAATAGTTTAAATGAGTAAACTTGAAACAAAATAAGTAACCGTTGCAAAAATTAAGTACGTTCAAGAAACATATTCATTATTCCTGCCTTATTATGACTGACAGGTTAATAAAAAAAAAAAGAAATATCAGATGATAAAAATTTTTTATCATGTAATAACACCGACATAAAAAAATCTACTCTGATTAGAAAATATACAAAAATTACAAACCAAAAAATATATATTACGTTATTTTTTGACTACTTAGAATAAAATCAATGTATTGGGACAGTAATATACCATTATTATTATTTTTGGAGTTGGTGCCAGCCAAAGTTTACAAACGTGTAACGAAGTAGGTATACATATAATTCAATTAAGTTAACGTAGACTGCAACTATACATATCTTAATCGACACAAAGACAGCAGCCGCGCGGTGTTGAACAGCACAGAGCACAGCGGCGGGCGTACACTGAGAAAAATGGATTGTTACGACAAACAGATGAATATGGTTGACATTAATTTTGTTGCAACAAATAAATTACTGTTAATTTAACAATAGTAACGTTGAAGTTACTACTGGAATTTATTTGCTTTGACAGTAACATTTTGTTGACATAATTTATTTAAAAAAAAAAAACTTACATTTAGCTCGCTATATTAATTTTTTCGTTAGATATCATGCTTCAGAATACGTGCATTTGATTTTACCAAAAAGATTTGTTCCTGAAAAGTACGAACGCTAGTTTGCTAATACTAATTTATTTACTTTCTTTTTGTGTCGTGTTTACTTGAATCAACCGTATTTATGACGTAATATACAGATTTTGTAAATTTACTATGGCAGATATTTAAGCAAACACATGATTTGGTTGGAAGTGACAAAATGTGTGTGTTCGGGAAGTGGTTATTTTAACGTCAGTTATTTAGTACGCACGTGTTAGCTGTTCCACACATAGTGCCTGGTTTAGGAAACTTGTCTCACATTTTTAAATTAAAAGTATTTACTAAATTTGTAGAGTACTAATATTTGTGTTCGTTTGTATAATTACGTTAGGTTAAATGACTGAAGATAACCACAACGGTTAAAAACATTTGCCGAGTGCACACGAATATAATTGAATCACAAGTTTATCAAAATTACATGTCACACATATGTAAATTTAAAAACTGAAATACACGTTAGTAAGTTGTAGTGGTCTATGGGTAACGTGCGAGGTCGGTAATGTAAAGTTTTGTGGTATCAAATCTGTGAGAAACGATATTATATTTTTATATTTATACATAAATATATTTGCATAAATAAAATTTGCTGTGCAAATAACCCTTACTTTTGTGATCAGAGCAAGTTAGATAATATTATTGTCGTATACTTTAATGGTTGCTCAAACAAATATATGTTTGATTTAGTTGTATGTTGTCATCGACCACGTAATTTGGTTAAAACAGCAAACATATTTTAAAGAATTAATTTCGTTGTAACAAGCCATACATTTGTTTGCAAGTATTCAATTATACCATTTGGTTGTTTAAAACAAATTATGCTTGCTTTTACAATACTTTGTTCTCAGTGTATACGGCGTGGCTGGGAGGGGAGCACAGGATTGCGGGCAGACGCGTGAGGACTGGCGTTGTTGACAGTTGTGTCCGACATATACATTTTCGATGCGCTTATAGGCTATAAGTTTTCTATAATTGTATTCGAGTGGGGGTTATTGATTATTAGAATCGCCTTAAGGTATTTAGATTGGTTTTACGCGATATCTGTGCTGACTTGTCAATAGATTTTCGAGGCGTCGCTTTAAAGGCCCCTTTTTGTAAATTTTGTGGTAAATAGGTTCGTTTGTAATTAAATTATCGCCTTAGGCAGTTGTGTTCATTTGTAAATTGGTTAAATTAGGTAGTTGTCTTCATTTGTATACTGGTTTAGTAAGGTATTGCCACATTATCAAATTAAAAAACCTTCAATATATTTTGCCAATTTTAGGAAATTTCGAAAAAATTCTTAAAATTTTGAATGACAAAATAATCATAATTGTATACTACCGTCCTAATAAAATGATTGTATTCTAAGTAGTCTAAAAATAACGTAATTATTTTTTATTACTGTTTAGTGATTTTTTTCAGAGTTTATTTATTTTTCAAGCCTGTGTTATTATTTGTTAATTTTTTTAGTTCTTGATATTTTACGAAGTTCCGGTGCCTACCTTCTATATTCGAGCTCATTGTCATTGAGGAGTTTCGTTGTCCCTTCGCAGTCCAAGTCTGTCCAGAACATCCTTGACCATAGTTATGTTCCTACCTAGTCTTGGATTGTAATAAACCTACCAATATCGGAATCACTATACATTTCCTATTCGACTTTTCCAGACGAGATTGTTCCGCAGATTTGGGCATGTGGGAAAGTGCCGGATGATGCGGCTGGTCAGCGGGTTTTCTCGGGGATCTCCCGTTTCCTCCGCCGTTTAATTCCGGCGCTGCTCCATACTCACCTCATGTCACCCTTCACCAGTGCTAAATACCTCGATGTTAAGGCTGACCTAAATCTCAAACTCATTCTTATTCGATTTTGAGGAGTTCGCATGTATATCTTCAAAATCTAGGGTCTAATGCCAATGAAATTAAAAAGGGACCTCCCTTGAATTTATTTTCTTTCCAACAGTAAAATAAATTTACAAGTCTGTTTATAAGTGACGGAGTTCTGAGGAAACAAACATAAAAAACACAACCGAATTGGTGACCTCCTTTTTTAAAGTCGGTTAAAAAATAAAATGCGTGTATATTTTGCTAGACGTTTTTACTTCGTAGGTGATATAATTTTTCACCCTAACTTAGCCACTTTAGCAGGAATTTGAACTCATAGAAACTGACTTGCACGTAATTTCTAAAATAACCTATTTTAAGCTCGTCGTCAAAATCTACGGTAATTCAGATATGGGAAAATTTTCTTAATATTTCCGAGAAGCAAAAATTTAATGGAAATTTTACACAGAAAAAAATACGTATACGTTTGTGTACGTATGTATTTCGCGTTACTTAGTTGAATATTAAACGTTGTTGATTCACAGATAAAACAATTCAATGTTTCCCATAATTCCTGGAAGCGATTAATTTAATACATGTTTGGAAAACGTTCATGTACACATTTCAATAGATATTTATTTGCTGCACTTATTTTTAGTGTGGATTGAAAACTGGTAATTGAATTTTTATTATTATTTTAACGTTACTTTAAAAATTTTAAACGAAAAAGTGAACAACATGTACAACATATATATATATATAAATTTTTCAATAATTTATTTTGCAAATGTTTTTATAAAATATCTATTTGGATTTTTTTATTTTATGACATAATGGTTAAATTAGAAAATTACAAATATATTAACTATTTATACTAATGTAAACACATTCTATCATTAACTGTTGAAGTCAATCAACATAATTTCCAACTTGTTGCCATGGCAATCTCAACAGTACAGACAAAAATAATTTTTACACTCAATTTAATTAAGGTAAAGAGATTCATGATCTTCTGCTATACATAAATTCCATGACTTATTAACAAACAGTTTTACGTTTAGTATGTTAGTACAACCTATCTGAAGATGGAAAGGCCATTTACCTCTTTTCCCCAAAAATAAGACGAAACCTTGTGTGTTTCTACTGAGACGTACATGTAAATGACAGTACAGGATATTTGTTTTTGTATAGGCTTTTTTAAGATAATTTAATTAATAAAATGGTATCGAAGTTTTTATTTATCTGAACCCTTTCTCGAACAAGAAAAGTGTTATTTGAAAATATATTTCCAAAAACATCGCGCGAACTGTACGGTTTTGGTTTGTTTTTCGTATTCGTCAGGTAAATATTTGACAATCAGCTACACGTGATTTGTCTGCAGAAAACCTCTTAAAATTACTGGCGAGATTAAGAGAATGTAGTTCGATCTAAACAAAGCAACTAGTAAATTACCGATTATTTTTTCGTCTTACCGAAGACTCTTTGTTGACAAAAATTTTCCCTTAAAATATTTAGTTTTTACTGTGGGAAATAACATCGTATTGGTAAATAAACCAATAATGTAATAAAGTATTATTAACTTTGTACCATCATTGGAATTTTGAGTTAATCAAAATTATTTTAAGCGAGCTGATTGGTGATGACTAGAGATGATGGTATATCGCGAAAATGTTTTGTGCCAAGATAGCCTTGAAAACACTGACATAACGTAGCTGTCTGCAGACATCAAATATTACAATATCGGTATTCTTATTGGCTCAGTCAAATAGGGCAACAGCTCCACGTACAAGCTAAAGCCAGTAATCTTCAGGTAAGCTGAACGTGTATTGAAATCCATCAAACAGTCAACTTTTCCCGCGATAAACCATCATCTCTAGTGATGACTGACACCCGCCTTTCTACGTCAAAAACGTATTTTCTTTATCATAAAGTACGAGCGTAACCTTATCGGATAATTCAAACAAACCTATGCAGCAGCGACTCAACCACTTTGGTTTCCAATAACTTCCTGTGGAGACAGGAGCTTGTTACTCAGAGAAAAATTGCAACTTACAATAACGTAATATGTTCACAAATTTAAATGTTCTTGTGTATGCTAAAAGTTTGCCGTACTTCGGAACTGTTCTAAAATATCTCGCCCATACAGTATAAAATTTTAATTTGTCTTATTGAGGCCATTTAACAGCTTAATAAACAAACAAATAGGATAGTCACCGCAGAGAAATATATCCCGCTAGTCGTCACAGGTATTTTGAAACTTATCACTAGAGATGATGGTATATCGCGAAAATGTTTTGTGCCAACATAGCCTTGAAAACACTTACACAACGTAGCTGTCTATAGACCAATAACGTGCATCAAATATTAAAATAGCGGTATTCTTATTGGCTTAGTCAAGTAGGGCAGTAGCTTCGCGTACAAGGAAAAGCCAGTAATCTTTTGATAAGCTGTACGTACGTTGAAGCCTAGCAAATAGTCAAGTTTTCCCGCGATAAACCATCATCTCTACTTATCACTTCAATGGCCTGCGACATTCTTCTTGTAGTACCTACACTAATAAATGTTCTGATATTATTTACAATATTTTTCTTTTAAATGTACACTTCTTTGCTGTGTGACATTGTATTGATGTCAGCTGAATACATTTCGGGCACATGTACTGTACATCTATCTGTACTTATAAGGTCGTAGCATTTGACGATGCGAACCTTCCAATAAGGTTTATTTTAATAGCGAGTTGAACTTTCCCCCTATGTCAGCGGCAATCCATTAGACGCGTGTCCGTAAAAAACACAGACGAATCAGTAAAATACATGGCCTGGTCCTGGGCGATAGGGGGGGGGGGGTGGTTCAAAGCGTTATTTAAATTACCTTCATCGGCGTGGTTGCCATAGAAAGCTGCTGCCTCCTGCTTTAAAAGCTATTTTGAAATTAATGAATGCAATAACCTACTGTACGCATAGCGACTGTAAAATAATTAAACTTCACTAAGTCGTATTTCATCCAAATATTTTCGATTGGCTTGTACTGGTGAATATGAAACATTTCTATTTTATGTTGATGGTTTAGTCTTTATTTTAATAATATATTTGTTAAAAATGCATTATAACTTAATTATTTCAAATCATTTAATTTATATCATGAACCATGTATATTAAAATGGTGAAGAAAATTCGTCTATATATAAATTCGGATAAATTAAAACAAACATTTTGTGAGGTTTTTATCTGGCAAATATGAGGAAAAATGAGAACCAATGTGCATCTAGCTCACTGGATTTTTAGTAACAACCTCTGTTTGTGAGAAGTAAATACTATAACTCAAAACACGAACCAAGGACGTGATCTATGGCTGTATGATTTTTGAACGGTCAAAAAAATTTTTTTAACCCATTGAGCCACATTGTCCTTGGCTGTGTACATGGTACACGGGATGTAAGCAAATTACCAACAAGCACTGCAATAATCAAGTAGTTAGTGCCTAAGCCGTTAGCATCTCAGTGTCAGCAACTTGTAAATTTTATTAGTGTGAAAATACTTGTCTATTGCGATTTGAAATATGACACTTGGCGGTTCACTGTAAAAAAAACGTCCTAAATGTTTAGGAAGTAATTAACCTAAACGCAGAACCGAACAGTTACCATACTTCAGCCTTGTAAATATGCAGACTTTTAACATTGTTACAGTGCTACAAGTCCGGTAACTTTGACTGTTTTTTATATAAAAAAAGGTTCGGGAGTGCTACCATGGATGTCTGGGAAACCATTCTACCATACCAACTATCTAAGCTCTCCTATACGCTCATGTGGCTCATTTACAAACTATTTTTATAGTGTAGTTAAACGATTATCTGAAGGAAGAAAGAACTTGTGTCATTTGTATGGGTGAGCTTAGTTGAAAAATTGCATGAATCTGCTTCCCGTGACTGAATTGTGAACTTCTTCAATGGCCTACGAAATTGGCGTCTCTAAATCACAACGAGAAAACCACCGTTGACGTTTTATCGCCCCGCCGTCGTCTCCTGGGAACTTCCTGAAACGTCCTTGCAAGGACTTGGAATGGACTTCGAAGCGTGCCATCACCGCATTGCAGATTGCTTTCCGATAGTCCATTCCAAGGTCCGTGGTCGGAGGAAGCGGCAGGGACAGGCCCATTCACTGCCCTCCTCTCTTCTTACATTCTTAAAAACACTTTCGTCACTGTAATACAAATTAAGTTGTGACAAAGATTTACTTTCTTTAATATGCAGAACTGTAAAGAAGCTTCGCATGAAATTCAAATTTTACTTTAAAATTCATAGTAATGATAACGGAAATTATGTTTGTCGTTATTGTAGTTGAATAGTAAACTTTTTAATGCTATAAGTTTAAGTAAGGCAAAGGTAATTTTAATATTTCTAAAACGAACCTTAAAATAAATCTTTTTTTTTTTTTTAATTTGGAATCATTACTGGGAAATATAAAAAATTCGCGAGTTTTATAACCTGTATGCAAAAATCCAATGTCCTATGCGTAGTAAAGCCCGGTCTATTCATTGTCTGGTGTTCCAGGGTGTATAGGCTTTGTTTGACAAATTGTCGTGGCTTGAGTATGCACAGTACATTGGATTCTAGCCTGTTTTCTTTCCCGAATCATTATTGATAGTTTTTTTTTAATAATTAATATGTTTAAAAGGAAAACTTCTTTACTATAAGTTCAACAGTCTCAGGTATTTACTTTCTTCGCTAAAAATATTTTTTTTTTACTTCGTATTGCCTTTTTCAACATATAACTAAAGATGGTGGTTTATCTCGGGAAAATTGGACTGTTTGATAGATTTCAAGACACGTTCAGCTTACCAGAAGCTTATTGGCTTTAACTTGTACATGTAGCTGTTACCCTATTTGACTTAGCCAATAAGATTCCCTGCATTAATATTTGATGTCTGTTGTTGGTCTGCAGACAGCTATGTTGTGTAAGACGTACATCACCCAATCATATGTGTTGCAAGAAACTACAGTGTTTTCAAGGGTATGTTGGCAGAAAACATTTTCGTGGTATACTTACGATCATCTCTACATATTACTAATACACGCTACTCTTTCATCCGGCCTTGTCCCATCATCCAACTTTAACAGCTTGCCAGAACAGGGGGAAACAGTGCTGTGCTCTAATGAATAAACCCTGTTTGTTCAAGAATGCATGCACCACTGCTTCCATGCAGTCCCGACTGTTGTATTGCTGTTTTGCGGGAACATTTCACGTCAAAATTTGCAAAGCAATTTTTCGCAGCCGGTGACGTGACAGTCATTTTTTACTTGGAATAAATTATGTTTAGTCGGGAGTATTCAAATCTCAACCTTACTAATTTATTATTTTTCCGTTTTGTGTGAATATATTATTATTATTATTATTGCAATTACGCCTATCTATGTGTATGTTGCAATGGAAAATTGCGTAAAGTACAGCACGAAAAATATTTAGTACCGCAGAGATTTACTCTGATTTTCTATGTGTATATACATAAAAATACTTACTACCGTCATATGGGACAAATTTTTTACTTTGCTGTCAATAATGTCTGGGGGAAAAAAGGGCATTTGTTAGGGAAAATATTAAACGTTACTCACGTAATTATAAAAATGTTCGATAATATAGTTTTCTTCACTGGTAAAGCTCAAAATAAATTATACCGCACTGAAGAATTATTTATTAATGACACACTAGTTATCCAAGTTCAATATGTCGTATACTGAAGTAAATGTTACTTAATAATTCTACAAGTTTTTAACTTGTGGGAGGAGGGGAGTGGGTTGAAACAGATATAATACTTAAAATCCGCTGACCTTAACATTTTCTAACTAGGAATATGAAATATTAAACGAAGGAATTATTTTGTATACGACGTGCCATAAATATTCATCAATGTTTGTCGACTTATGAGGATGTAATCACTAAAATAATGTGTAATATGTAAATTCATTAAAAAAAATTTCTTGGAAAAGTCAGTTACAACAGCTAACGTCTTAAAAATTTGACAAGAAAATAAACGTGACACGAACACATGTACGAAATTTTAATGAAACGTATGAAATTAATAATTGTAACAATTAATATTTAGTTTCATAAACGAAAACTTGCTCATAAGACAAAAATGAAAGTACAGTCTTAAAAAACTGTAAATAATTTAAATACAATTTTCTCATTCTGTATTCATTCCGAAAATTAAATTGGCTTTAAATTTTTGTAGTTATTTCGTTAGTAAATGTAAAGGGTGTATTATGTTTATACACATAAAAAAATTCAACGGATATTTGGCAGCCAATGCCAGCGTTCGTTCCTGTTACTGGCAGTGGAAGCTAATCGTTACCTATTTTTATCCTTATTAGATTTAAATGTACATTTAATTTAATGAATAACGGCATCACACTTTCTGCATTTCCGTCCTTATTACTCGAGAAAAACGTACATAAAAATGTCGTTAATTTTAGCTCTATATAACTATTGCCGCCATGTTTATGTCCATGTGACATTGAATTGTTACTGCATGTCTGTTTGCTCTTAGGCTACTATACAGCAATATACGTTTTGTTCATGAAATCTCATTAAATCCAGTTGTTTTCGTGGTAAGAACGAGTAAGACTGGGACTCTGAATATTTATGTGTATAGTAGCTTCTTTATGCAGCAATACAATTAAATTTACTCCAAATACAATATTTACTACTGCACCGTGTGACAATACAAGACGGACTGCGTGCTTTCAAAAAAAAAAAACCTGGAAAAGTTACAAAAATTACAATTTATATATGCAATGATTATTTCAACATATTCTGTACAGTATGACACGGTATGAACAAAATAAAATACGTCTTTTTTAAAGTTAGGCTAAATGTTGCGACCAAATCTCGACATCTGTTGAATTTATTGTATTTTGGCTGTTCCACTGCGTAGCATCCCGGGCTGTATAAACGGCTTAGCCAATGGGCGAGTTCAAGGCACCTGTGATTGGCCGGTAATTCAAGAGGTGGGCGGGGTTTAGCGACATTTGTCAATATATTGCAGCACTGCTGCTGCTGTTTTCGCGGTCACTTACAAGAGACGTAAGAATAATTTGGATGAAAAATTGATTTTTAGTAGATGAATTATGAGTGTTATATTATTTTCTCTACTCGCACAATCAGAACGTCGATCACCAGTATGTAACTGTCAACCCATTAGATAGAGCGCATTCAAACTGTTAGCTCGGCAGGCTCATTTTTGGACGCACGCGAGCTTCATACGGTTGATTTTAAACCAAAATTTGTTACTGTTGACTGGATTTGAAGCAATAAAATGGATTCATAATAATAAATCATTACTAAGGAAATTGAATTAAACTGTCGTAAACTCAAACCTACCTAATAGTTGTATGTGTTTATACGAGTTAAAATTGTTTTTTAGTGGGACTAGTTAAATTGTAGTACTTGGAGATGTTACCCTATTTGACTCAGCTAATAGGATTTCCAATAATAATATTTTATGCCTTTTATTGGTCTGCAGACAGCTTCGTTGTACCAGACGTAAATCATCCAAGCATATTAGTTGCAATTAACTACAGCGTTTTCAAGGTTACGTTGGCATAAATAATTTTTGCGATACACACTACCTTTGTAAATAAGCCTGAATTATAACAATATAACAAAGCACTGTAGCATCGGAACTGTTTCCTGCTGTAACAACACACCAGCCAGCCAATGACCGAGAGCTCGTGAGCGACAGTGATAACTTTTGCTGCAACCTCCATAAAATGGATAAGTATGTATAAGCCATTCATGACAAAGTGAACACTATACATTTAGTTTTCTTTCAGCTGTTTTGTAACCATATTTACTATTTCTAATATGAAAACTTTCATCTAACTAAAAACCAGCGCAAAAACTTCCTCACTCTCAAAACTTAACGTCTATTGACCAAAGAAAATATAGATTTAATTTAATTACAAATTCTTCTGAGTGCTCAGTTGACAGTGAACAGCCTATAGCAAACGATATGTCGTAATACTGGATGGAACACGTCACTAAGCGTCAAACCAAACTGTCTCCACCCTGTACACAACCCTACCATCAGCGCCATAGAGGTCTGGGTCATGCTCCCCACAGGGTCGCCAACTCTGCAGAAAACACGACCTTGGTGGCGTGGAGTGTTGCAAATGGCTTCCTGCAGCGACAACCATCAATCGATTACCTCCGCCCCCGGGTGCGACCCCCCCCCCTCCCCAAACAACCTCTCGACAACAGCAACTCTTCCCTGCGTCAACCAGAGTAAATTGTTTATTTAAGCAGTCCTGGGGATTGGATGGTGCGGGGTTGGTAAAACTGCAGGCCGTGACGGGGTTGAATTGATGCATCGGAGCGTGGCCCGCGTGAAACCCACACGCGTGGGAAAATGCTCTCGTTTCGTCGTTTGTTTGCGCCGCTGAGCCGATTTTCATCGTTCTTTTGTTTTCCGGTTTTCCTCCGGGTGCGGCTGACGCGCGCTGTTGCCGTGCCAATGAGCAAAGATTTCGCTGGAAAATTTAAACGGAATGGAATGAGTACATAATTTGTCCAGAAATATCCGCATAACAAACAAACCATGAGAATACTGGGCTAAGCTGGTGGCGAAGACGTCTGAGGCAAAAAATATTGCACGATATCATTATACATGCACATTGTGGCAACACTGCACTGCAGTTCCCTATTGCGCTCCACACATATCTTAATAATTTCCAACTACTTTTCTAGCCTGCATATTAAGGGCACGGGTTTAAGTCTCCAGAAATACAAACATGAATCTACGTTTAGTTTACATAACATACATAAAATAATACCTTGACGTTGAGCGCAAGAGGGGACTGTCTCCGTACAGCGTTGATACACTGTGCATGTAAAATGTCGTCATAAAACATTTTTATATTTTTGTTTCTAGTTTGTTCCAGGATTTGCGTGGTGTGCATGCGATTATTGCTGAACTTTATATATATATATATATATATATATATATATATATATATATATATATATATATGCGTGTGTGTATGTGTATACTCACACACACAAGCTGTTCACAAATATCACCGACAAGCTCCGGCAGACAATTCCTTGTGAAAAATAAAGCGGTAAATATGTGAGATATTTTGTACGTAACCGAAATATTATGGGGGGGGGGGGGAAGCTCCTTGCAAAATTTTAATTGTTGTAATAAATTTTTAATTCGTACGAGACTTTGTTTGTTTTATATGCATACACTGTGACTTGTTTTTACAGTAATAAAATTTTCTAGCCTTCTTACTTTTTGTATAATGGCATGCCAAAGCCGAAATTTGTATAATATGGTTTTATATAAGAAACTAAAACTAATTGACGTACAGAAATGAAAAATTTGTACTGAATATTTGTGGAGCAGTTTACGGCTGGACATAAATAAAAAACCGCATTGAATACGTCTTTATTTTTAAAAAATTGCTGAATTTTAAGTAAAAATTGTCATTTTTGTGTAATTAAAGAAATATACAAAACGTTCCAGTGTGATGTTTTAGTACATGTTTAGTTGTAGCCCAAGACACTGTTCTTTAGTGGGAACTATTTCGTTTCTGTAAGTCAGTTGGCTTTGATTTCTCGTATAAAATAGCCTTATGCAAATTTTGGTTTTTACTTGCCATTATTAAAATAACTATGGAAGCTAGAACGTTTTCAATACTGTGAAAAAGTGTTACAATATGTGTCTACAAAACAAATAATATCTCGCACAAACATAAAAAAATATTAAAATAATAAAAAGTTTGCGTTAACAGCCCCCTTAAGTAAGTAATTCGCCATTGAAAATAAAATTTAAAATTTTGGATTTCCCCACAAACTGAACACTGACCTATCTATACTGACCAAACACAAGATATTACTTCATGACAATACGGTTTACAAACCATCATTAGACGCCTGTTGATACATTGAAACTTTACGAAAATAACAGAGGTTGCCGCCCTTAAATTGCCTCCAACTGTATTAACGTAAGTATAATCCAGAATTTAAAACTGAATTATTGGGTAGTGTGACCTTAGTAAGAAAAGTGGTCTTCTTGTAGTGACTGTCCAGGACGACTAGTTTTCATACAAACGCACATCAAACATTGAAATGGTGACACAAGGCCTAGCGCGTAGGCAACACTGCGTGTACAAGTTTCTGGTTTATTCCGCAGCGCCGCACATATAATGATTAACATGCACTGTAAATATGACGTGCCATAGCTTAAATAGCTCACATAACTGTAACCAACACTTTGTTCTAGCTGAATTTGTACGTGTGTTTTGAAAAAACAGAAGAACAAAAGAAGATCAATGTGCAAGTGAAGTAAATATCTCGTTGGTACAATGCACGACGGTAAACATTAAGGGCACGGTTCACCTCAGTTTTCAACGTCTTTTTTTTATTTTATATTTTAACCAGATTTTTTTTCTTATTTTAGACATAAATTGTGACTAAATCTTCCTCTTCGAAAATTGTAGTATCTCTCATAGTTTTCACGTAATGAGTCGTAAACGTCCAAACTTGCACTTCACGGTTTTAAGTACGCCACTAAAACCAGTTGTAACACCAAACCGACAATATAGTCCAGGCATTTTAGGTTTAAAAAAAAAAAAATTACGAAAAAGCTGATTTTTGGTGGAGACCTTTATGATTGGCGCCTGAGTAATATACTAAAAGTCCCCATCAATCCGAAGTGTGCTAACGCCGCCATCTTCAAAAAATGGCCCCCAAAAAAGGTTTTAATTTTAATATCTCGGTACTGGCTAAAGTTAGAATAAAATTTTTCAAATCAAAAATTATTAACGTAAACTTTTCTAAAAAAATGGTACCTTAACATTTTTTCGTATGATTGATAGTTTCGGAGTTACAGCGTAAAACACATTTGTACTAATGCCTGTACAGTCGTTTGAGCCTTAAAGTCAGGCAAATAAATATATATATTTGCGTACTGTTTTAATTTCTTATTAATATTTTTTACGGGGTTATTAAGATTGTACAAGTCATCCCTTCTCATCACTTCATTGGTGTGCGGTGGTGGTTGTGAATTGTAAAAGTTCTCCAAGACTCTCAAACCGTTCTTTGAATTATGTTGCTGCTCCATGTCTATGTCTTGTTATCTTCATCGACGCTCACGCCGTTAGCTTGAACCTCTCTAACCCTAACCCTTGCTTGTAATTGTTACAAAACTGAAATGTAAAGTGAGATAAGAAATTAAAATCATTGTGGTTCTCCAACCAAATAATAGTTATTTTGCTCGTTTCCACACCACCCTTGAGGTAGAGCAATCGGCGCGTTTTTTTTTATGTGGTTTCCCCATTAGGCCTATTCCACTTCGCCGTGAGTGGCTGCAGATTTACAGTGAACATTAACAATGGTGATCGTTCAATATTTCTTCCTGTGGGTATTCAGGTTCGTCAATCTCATCTTCCAATTCCAAGAGTGAAATATTTCTGCATGAAATTCCTTGACAAAAGCCACATAGGTTAGAACATTTCATCCCTGCCTTCTTGCATCCACACCATCTTTCACAACCTTTGGAACAGTTGCAAGATATCAAGTTTTGCAGCTTTTGTGGAGCAGGAGGTTGCAACGTGGTTGTTGGCTCGAGACCCCTTTGTGTTCTGTGCCACCCCCACTGAGTTGGTGTGTTGATGACCAATCCATGCTTGTATTTGGTGGTACACCCTGAATATGCTGGAGAGAAGCAGCAGTAGTTGGAGGAATACTGGATAACGTAACTTCCTTATTGCTATGAGCAACAGTATTCTTGAAACACTTGTATCTGTAACTATCTAATGATACTTCAGATTCGGGTGCGTTATACAGTGTAAGTGTTAAGATTGTGCCTACTTGACCAATTTCTTCTTTTGATGTATTAACGCCCATGAAAATCATCGCAATCTCTTTCAGTTTTGTATTCTTCATAAGTAATTTGAACGATGACACTTTGCCTTTGCGAAAAAAAAAAGCGGATGTCGTATCACAGCCGGAAAATGCATGTAGTAGTAATACACAGTCCTTTAAATTTGGATAAGATGTTTGCAAATATTTCGTTGAATAATATAAAGTTTCACTCTGTGCTTTCCCAGGTTTCACAAATAAAATATCGATGTCTGGTGGAGTATGGTGTAACAATAAAACCAATAGGTCTATATCTTCACCCACTACGGAAACTTGTGCATGTTTCTTTTGACAAATGTTCAGAGCAGTCTGAATGATCAGTAAATCAGCATCCCCAGGAGCTTGTTCAACAGCAATGTTAGCTTCTTGAAATAATGTTGAAATCATGGAAATAAAGCGACTCTTATTTTTACTATTCCTTAAAAATACATCTCGTCCCACTGTTGCAGTCATGTATTCTTCAAACACAATTTCAGCACATTTTGGAGTAACATATCTTCTGTTACGCTCAGCTTGTTTTGTACAGTCTACATTCTCACCATAGCCATCAAATACGATTACAATATGTTGTCCATAATGTTTTCTGACATAAGCAAGATAACCTCTAAAAATGTCATGATATGTACTTTGTGGGGGCCTGTAAACACGATGTAGAAGAAATCCTCCATCCACGACATACCACATAATTTTTGCAGCGGGAGGTGTAGGACTCACACCCTCAGATCTAAATACATTATAAAGAACAGATTTGCTTGTTTTACGCATGCCTTCGTCATCAAACAAAGCCTAAGGTCTTGGAGATAGTTCATATGTGAAAAATTCTTCAAGTTCTGGTTCTTCTTTTGCAATACACAAACACCGCTGAAGGAAAATAGTTGTATTTACAGGGACAATGTCGTCTCTAATCTGTACAGAACAGTTCATGTCAGCTAACGTCTTAACTCTGTTTCTTCTTTTCAGTTTGACCTCATGGAAGTTGCAGCCAATATTTTCTTTAATAGATTTTGCACCTACAGTAAAAGCAGTGTGACAGTTAATAGTTTCATCACCAACTAGTCCTGTCGCGATTGACATGATGTAATCTGTTTCAGGGAAAGGTGGGTGTGCTTCAAACCAGTCCAAAACTTTTTCCATGTCTTTGCTGTCTCTTTAGATACGTGAACTCCTCAACTCTGTGCGTTGTTCATTTGAGCTATAATACACAGAAGCATATTCCTCCATAGCAGAGCAAATTTCAAATGTTGCAGGCATTCCTAATATCCACTTCTCTACAACACACTCTTCCATACCGCGGCCTCGAGTAAGTCCACCTCTACTTTTCATCATCCTCATCAGCGTTTGTTCTATTGTTAAATCTGTCCACAAACCAGACCAATATTTCTCTGATCGTCTGATTGTAAAAAATCCTCTCTTTGTAAAACTTTCATATTCTTTTGTAGGCATAAGTTTCTCAAGTCCATACATATCTTGGAGATACAAATGGCAGCTTTTGGCATATTGAGTATGACCTGCTGTATGAAAGAAAGGTATCATAGACTGAATTGTTTTGAGGTGCAGTTCCCAGTCACCGGAATGTTCGGCTTTGATGAACTGTTTTACCAAGTTCGCCAAATAAAAATACTGAATCCACAATGCAGATGTAGGCCCTTTGCTTTGGATTATGGACAGGTGGTGCTCAAGTTTGCTTTGTATACCCGATAATATTGAGTTGTGCTGTATGTCCTCAGAAAGTAGTGGTTTTTCACCAACATTTTTTAGAAGCTCAATTATGTATTCCTTCTCTTCTGCTGAAATGTCACATTCTCGTAAAATTATAACAACAGCTAGGTGCACAATAAGGTGTCCTCGAAGAGCTCTGGAATAGTTGTGTCAACTTGTCATTTTCTCAGCAACATTATGAGCATAAATTACACTCCACACTTCTTTCAGGCCACTACCAATCATAATATTTCCAATCGCGCCCATGAATGACATAAGTAAATGGAAGCCACCTAGTCGTACAACAACATTCGATAAATCACGATTACAAGCATTACTACTACTTGTAATAGCACGAGCTTTTGAATACAGTGGCTGATCAAATGTAACAAAGCAAATAGTTTGTTCTGTCTCCTGAATTTCATCAGCAGCAATTATTTAAGACTGTAAACACAGCATCATGACTGGATGGTGGAAGATTAACAAAGGGTAGGCACAAAATGTGAGAAAATTCATAAGTATTTTCTTCCATTAATTTAGTCATGAATCCATTCCAAAATGGGAAACCTGGAACATTAAACATTTTTCCGAACATCCAAAATATATCTAAAGTCGACATCATGGGTTTTCCGTCACATCTGTAGTGAGTTTTCAATTCATTCAAATCACATATTACTACGTTTTTCAGTCCTGGACTGCCTGTGTGCTCAAATCTTTTCATTGGTACTCTTTTCGGCACCCTACCTTCTAGTAATACTTTTGCAGAGTCTTGTTTCTTCACTCTCGGAAAACTATGGTTTATTGAAACAGCATTGGCAGGTGTGATGCACCTTATTCCTCCCATTCTATGGAATGTGTTCAACCCCTCTAATGTATTCGTGTTAAAATTTGCATTGTCAAAGACGAACTGTGAAAATGATTTATCAGAAATTTTTTGTGGTTCAGCTGCAGCAGCAGCTTCGTAATCAACAGTATCGTTATACTGTGCACATAGACCAATATTTGATAAGATCTGAATTAGTGTCGTAGACCCAAATTTTCTGTGCAAATATATGGATATACCATGCAAAATCTCCGACAAAAAAGAACGTGGTCTTGTTGCTGCAATGATAGTATGCGCTATTGTTGTACACTTCCAACTCAATTTCTCCAAGGAAGTACCTTTCTTGTTTTTCATGATTAGTTCTTTCAAAAACACATTTAATGTTTCAGGTACAGATTCGGCAGCAGAGTTTTGAATGTTGCTCACAGACGGGTAATTATCTGCTTCGTAAATGCACGATCGTATGTCTTCTCTTACTATTTCTGCTGCAGTTCTAACTATTCGTAATCTTTCGTGTTCCTCATTGCTCTCTTTGTCTTTGTACCAGTTGTGTGTTAAAATTCTATTTCCCAAAGTACGGAAAGAAACACAGGTTCCAAAATTTTTTAGGCACGAAATTATAATTCTATCCCCATACCTTTCTTGGAGTTTATTTTTCAACCAAATATCTGATAAGCATTTTCACCCATCATGCCCTGTAGTTCACTTAAACCATACTGACACTCATCATGAGCTTCAATTCTTTCACACAGGCGTAAGAATGCCGCACTTTGCTCTGGTTGATTTGGCCTACCTCGCTCACTTGTCCCTGGAATACAGTGAAGGAAGTCCCTGTAACATGATTGATGATACTTTGCTTCAACTGCAGGTAGACACAGTACACTATTTACGCGGGAACCGACTCTTTTTGCCCAACCGTCTTTTCTTTGATCGCATACTTCAAGTACACTTTCTGGGAAACGTAGGGTTTGGACAGAAACAACCTTTTGACGTCTTGCCTGTGATTTCTTCTTTTCTTCTTCACAGCATAATTTGTCACAAAACAAACAATTAACTTTAAACTCAAACTCCCCATCATTTGAACTTCGCAACTTTTTTTAACAGGTGAAAAGGAATTTCTTAGTGACAATTCTGAGCTTACCTTTGCCGATTTCACTGATGCAACAATGCTGCTTTCCCTGGTGTATTGTTTTCGACATGACTTCTGAACTTCCACATTACAGTTTTTTTTCCAGCTGCTTCCACACTTCATCTCCTTTTCTTTTACTGCAGTCCAATAGATTTGAGAGGCCTTTTTCAACACGCACTGTTTCACCTACTAAAAGTCTGTTATGACAAATTACGCACAGTTCTTTGTCATCCATTGTTATTTAATGGTTTCATAATACTGACTTGCATAAAAAACACGACCGCTAATGACAGCTAAATATAGTTACGATAATACAACTATTCCTTCACTTTAAACGAGCGAAATGTAAGTATATCCGTACGCCGCGCCGCGCGTGCTGTGTCCGTTACTGTAACTCGTAAACTAAGAATGTGTCACCAGAAACGTCAAGGAAAAAGAAAACCCCCTTCCCCTCGCTGCACTGTCGCGACACACCCGGGGTTAACAACGGGACTGCTGTGACTCATCTTACAACTTGACAAAACCGAACACCAGGCGAAGGAAAGAAAGTATTGTTTTGGACGCGGGGAAATAATTATATCGTCACTTGCAAACAATCCACAATAAATACAGCTGTTTGAAAAAAGGATTACAAACTGGCTGTACGTAAGCTTACAAGTGTCTAAACGTGTAAGAATGGTGCCAGACCAAGTCGCTAGTCGGTGAGTCTACTTAAGGCTCTCCCATTTCTCCCGCCCTTGTGTAATTGTAAAATCCTACTAAGTGTATAACTATCGTATTCCAGAAGAGCCGTGATCAAACATTTGTGTTAAAAACGTATGCTTCAAAATTTATAGCTTCTTTTACCTTTCTACAAGGCCTTCAGATGAGGCTGCGATTACTGTAGAACATATTTTGCACCGTAGCACCGAAACTATGAGTCTCACAAAAAAACACAATTTACCATTTTTATAGGTAATTTTATGTGTATTAATTTTTATTTGTCACTTTTTGCTCTAACTTTAGCCAGTACCGAGATATTCAAATAAAACCTTTTTTGCGCGCCAATTTTTCAAGATGGCGGCGTTAGCACACCTCGGATCAACGGGGACTTTTAGTATATTATTCAGGCACCAATTGTGAACGTATTCACCAAATATAAGCTTTTTCGTAATTTCTTTTTTATTGGTGCCAATTTTTTTTCTAAAATGCCTGGACTAATATGCACAGTGTATAACACTGTTGTAGGCTATGAAATGACACATACAAAAACAAAAAAAATAAATATTTTTGTACTTAATAAAAATGCGGAATTTTTAAATGAAAAATTGAAAAAATTTTAAAATTGTTTAAAAATACAAAAATATATTTATATTTTATTTGATATAGTTCAAACCATAGCCTATAACATTGTTTTACATTGTGAATTTTTTCGGTTTGGTATGTCGGTAGGTTTTAGTTGCGTACATAAAACCGTAAAGTCGAAATTTTGACGTTTACGACTCATTATGCAAAACCTATGAGAGATACAACAATTTTCTAAGAGGAAGGTTTAGTCACAATTTATGTCTAAAATAAGAAACAAAAGTATCTGGTACAAATATCAAAATAAAAAAAAAGGCGTTGAATATTGATGTGAACCGTGCCCTTAAACGGTTTGTATAATACTGGCACAACTGTAAATTGTAGAGCAGCCGATATTGTTTTCAGGCACAGTCCGATATTGCTGATACCAATACTGATACTGTCTTGAGAAGGAGAAATAACACTATTGAGGACGTAGGAAATTAAAAACTTAATTTTCAAACCACTTCGTCAAAGAAAATTTTAGTTTCTTAATTTTACTGACTTTTATGATAAATAAAAATCTTCGAACCACAATTTAGTCAATGACTCAAACATATGCGGGCGAGTGATGAAGGATATGGTCTACTTTTTGACTTTGTACGTTATGCAATTTTGGTTCAAAATTGACGTCAGTAAAAGATGAACGATCAGCCACCAAGTAATTTGAATTTGTAAAATACTCGCTTGTAAGACGCTGCTAGACGCGTTTTTTCTCTACCAGAAAATTTTGTTTAAAATCGTGCAACATGCATTGAGAGAAGAAAAAATTTGGAACTGTACGCTTGAACCGACCTTGTCGGTTTGACCGGCAAGTTTTTACGACACACGAGCCTTTTGGATACTTCAAATTTCCAGTTACTAATATACTCACTTTATTTTTACGTCTGTATATTCTCCACAGCTCGATTTTTGAACATTTCACGTCAATGTAAACACTTACGTACCTTGTGTTCCAGCAATCCACTTGTATTAGTTCGGAACATTATACGACGCAGTATGTAAACATGACGTTTCACCGCCATAGACATGATGTGAACTAAGCAGAGACACAGGTGCAGAGTCCAACTAACTTCGTGCTACACTAGCGCACTCAAGTGAACGACGCCGTACATCAAGACATTGTTCTTCGTGTTATTATAATTATTTTTCTTGTCAATATCTGAAATTTACTAACTGAGATATTATATAATTAATTTTCTACGCACTGAGTTGTATAAAGTTTGTATTTAGTTTTCTTTATGTATTTTCAGGCTTATTAGTGATAATTATTTTATTGTAATTTTTATTTGTTACTGTTGCTCCGCCATGTTGGGCGGACTATTTCTGGGTTTATATTCATCCTCGTTGTTTGTATTTAAACCCTAGGATTTCTTGTATGTGGGTTCAGTCGGCTTCCAGTGAAATGTAAGTGTAACTCTTGTCTTTCGTTGTCGTAAATGTGGAATGGGTTGTTATGCTGCAGGACTTGAAATAGATTAATTTTCGGCGCCTGTTTAGTTATTCGTTATTTTTCTTGAGTTGAAGTCCTGTAGCATAATGGCCCAAGTCCTAGAGTCTCGTTCGTGTTTTTGCGGTTTGTTGTTTTTCTCTTTTGATAAGTAATTCAGGTTAACTTTCACTTTCAGGTTTTTCAGTGTCTAACTTCTGTTAAATTCTATATTTTAAGTATTCAGAGAGAGAGAGAGAGAGAGAGAGAGAGAGAGAAGGGGGGGCAGACATTTAAATAGTTTAGTTTTGTTCGTATTTGTTATTTAATAATTGCTGGCGCGTAATTTTCAAGGTTAGACCTGTGCAGAGCAAGTAAATTTATAACAGATGATTTATATATTTGGATTGAGTAATTTTCATACACCGTATGTGCCCGCTTGTGAGACTGTGCTAGGGTGATAGGTATTGTATGCATACTACCGAGGTATGAGACTCGGTATATTTTGCTGCTGTATGTGTTTTGGGGCGTGTGTCCCCGTGGTGTATGTGTGTTTTGGGGCGTGTGTCCCCCTGAAGTTTACCACCTATAAGCATAGGGGTTTATTCAGACTCGTGGTCGTATTGTGTGTTCGCTACTGAGGTATGGGACTCAGCATTGTTTTTGTTACTGTTAAAGTTAGTTTCCTATAAGTATAGGGCTAACACATTTGTAATCTTTGCCTTTGTCTTTCGCTACACCCTTTGCAGTACTCTCAATTTAGGTATTCACTGAGTCATATCGTTCAGATTGACAGATTATATGGTACTTTTGCACGCCTGTTTATAGTCGTTCATAAAGTTAATGTGTAATGTTATATCTGTGCGTTCATATTTTTCATTTCTAAAATTTTGACTTACGTTGCTGATTATGTGAGTTTGTAAAATGTTTAATGGTTATGTTGATGTTTTGTTATTTGATTTTGAGTTTTGAATAAACCCCTGTTGGGACTGAACCTGATATCTGATCTTTCTTTGAAGTTGAAGTTGTAGTTACAGTTCACCTTTTCATTACATTAATATGATTGTGCTTGCTGCTATTGTTATTAGACTGGTATTACTTTACTGATGTGTTTGAAGTTACGAGTTTGATTTACTTTCAGTGAGGATTACTTTTGCCCTAGCGCCATTGCAAATCTATAGGGATTCGCCACCCACCTTACCCTGTTTTTGTAATTTTGTTACCGTCACCAGTAGTTCAGGTGCTAGCCCCCCTAATTAGGGGACGGTACACGCTCTTCCACTTCAAAATGAGTGGGCGGGTTGGATTTATCAGTACCAGAACAGCCCAGCTGTAAACTTGTAGTCACATGTCAGGTTCCAATATACTCTTAACATTACAATCTCATATCACTTACGAGATTTCATGTCAGTAGTGATAAGTCGACACATTATCATTACCTGACTTATCCCTCAACCCTAGTGTTGTCTCTGGTCTTTAAGGTTGGTTACGTAATTTTATATTTGCTTGGCATAGCGTTAGTTTTATAGATGTTACTTGGGAGAACATGTTCCACTTGTAGAAATTTTGTAGCTCTCATAGTTTTCCCATAGCGGCATGTGAAAGTCAGAATTTTCAAGTTGCAGGAACATAGGTTTAACAAAAACCAAGTGATTTGCTCGAATGAAATAATTTACACTGAAATTAGTTATAATGGGAACTGTGCTAAAAGATTTAAAAACACACAACTAAGTCATTTTGTCTTTTTTAAAAATTGCCATAAATGAGGTAAATTTTCGTCATTTTCGGATTTTTTTAAAGAAGTACAAAAGAACTCCATACTGTGTTTTAAAATCTTTTATCCTAGTGGCCATTCCATCTAATTTTGGTGTAATTATTTCATTCGAGTAAGTCACTTGGTTTATGTTTTATCTATGTTGCTGTAACTTGCAAAATTTTAACTTTGACATGCCGCTGCGAGAAGAGTATGAGAGCTGAAAATTTTCTACAAGTGGAAAATATAGTTACACGTAACGTCTATAAAACTAATACTACGTCAATCAAATATAAAATTATGAATTTTTGCCACGTGAACACCCTTAATGCAAATTTCCTAAATGTCAGTAACCACTTAGGAATGTGAAAACAACTCCACTTTAGTATCACACAAGCAGTGTATAACTGTGTTATTTTACACGCCGTCACGGTTTATTGCATTTGTTATCTAATATGATTACTCGTAAACTCTTACGTGACATTTCAGGCTAAAACTCTACCTTAAACCAAGTTATTTTAATGGTGTGTGTGTATAACACTGGATGAGTTAACGGAACATGTTAATAAACAACACATTTTAATGTAAATTGAAATACATAATCTCTTTATTGTAAACTACAGTTTGTGCTGACATAGACATAGAATTGCTTTGTGTAACGTTGTAGCTTTATTGAGCATCAATAATAGACCTATACTCATATTGTTTCACTTACACACTTATTATTGTTTGTATTTTTTTCAAAACACGCACTGAAATACAGTTGGTTACAGCTGGTTACAGTTATGTGACCTATTTAAGCTACGGTACGTGTTGTTTGCAGTGAATGTCCACCGTCTTGTGCTCTGTGCGGCGTGCGGAATAAACCAGACACTCGTGTACGCAATGTTGCCTACACATTAGGCTCTGTCATTGCGCCTAAACTTCACGTGCGTTTTACACGAAAACAATGAGTCCTAGACAGTAGCTACAAAATTATCTTTTTTATTACTAAGTTCAACATTACCCAATAACTTACTTTAAAATTTTGGCTTATCCTTACGTTAAAAAATTGTCAACAATTAAAGGGTAGCCACCCGTTTTATTTTCGTCAGGGTTTAATGTATCATCTGGCGTTTACTGTTGGTTTATCGGCCATATTGTCATGAAGAAATATCTATAGTTTGGTCAGTTTGCGCCGATCAGTGTTCGGATCGTAGGGAAATCAAAATTTAAAATTTGATTTTCAAAGGCGAATTGCTCCTTTAAAATTACGGTTATGTACAACATTTCTTACACATTTCCTGCATTATTTTTCACTAGAAATCACCTGCAAGAAATCGTCGATTTTTTTTGTAGCCATGAATTAAAAATTTCTATACTCACACTTCAGAAACAAGACATTATACATTATTTATAATAAATTCAGTTTTTTCATATCATTCATGTTCTGCCGTTAATAAATAAATAAACAAATATATATATTAAAGTTCACAATTACAACCATTGAAGTAGTGGTACTTTTAAAAAATACAGTTAATAAAGAAATTGATGTAGTTAAACGATGTGTTCTAGTGTACAATAAATCATTTTGTGATTTTGATACCTTGATTGGAAAGAAAAACACATTCCGAAAGTTATCACGACATCATAAAGTTTCAATTTGTTTTTCTTTACAAACAGTTACACTCTTTGGTCGTACTGTCGATTTGCGTGTTTGTGGTGCTATAGTTTGTGTGATAATCAACTGTTTGTGTATCGTTTGTAATGGAATATGTTCTTTTTTGTATGTATCACTCTATTATTGCATGGTCTATTGAGTGGCACGAAATCAGTTTAATGAAAACTAAACAATTATATATATATATGTGTGTGTGTATGTATATATATATATATATATATATACATATATATATATTTGTGTGTGTGTATATATATATATGTATGTATATATATGTATATATATATATATATATATATATATATATATATATATATATATATATATATATATATATATATAT